>WSLM01000005.1:0-73102 GCA_019677335.1 Ceratobasidium sp. UAMH 11750 | reverse complement strand
TCGTCCAAGTTTACGACGACATCCCGAGCCAGGCGAAGCACAAGGGCAGGGTTCCGTTCGGTCTTGAACCGTTCACCTTGCAAGCGCGCCAAGAACAGATAGAGTGGAGCAGCCTCGGACGGCCTCTGAGTCGATAATGCCACTGTGTAGAAATAAAAGATACTTAGTCACCGGCTCCAGTCCACCAAACACGAAACGGAGCAACAAGTCCAGGATTGAAGATCCAGGAGACAAACTCCAAACGGCCAAAAGGAGACAACTCGAACCTTTGATTCCTTCCAAGGCAAGTGCTTCAGCATCCGCGAAGCGTGGTTCCTTTTCTGCAGCAATGTGGTACTGGCTGGGCTGACATTGCATGTCACGCATAAACTTGAGGGTGTTGAGCGCTTCCTCAGACGTGGCTGTAGCGCTTAGTGGCTTGCTTAATGGAGCAGCGGGTCCATCCAAGCCTCTGCTCAAATGGCGTGGGTCCGAACTAGGCGCACGTTCCCGACGAGGTATGTCGTCCAGCCGAGCATCAACCGGAAGAGGGGGCGGATAGCTAGGTGAGGCAGGGACTCGATCACGAGGCGCATAGTGCGGCGGAATTACCGGTGAACGTTGAGGGTACGGAGAATACCGAGTAGATTCGCGTTGAGGTGGCTGCCTGCCACGATCGTCATATTCCCGGGATCGACTAGGGAGAGGATCATAGCGGGGATCTGCAGCTACGTATCCAGGCGAAAGTCGGTCCCGTTCGTATCCGGACGGTGGATAGTCTCGACTATCCTTCCACCCAATTGGATCCCGGCCTGAAGAACCATTCGAAGGATACAGTGCTGACTCACGGTCCACAGGTACACGAGGCGGGTCATCGCGATAGACAGGACGTGGTGCGCTTGAAAGAGCCCTATCATCAGGAGGGTAATGACGTGGCTCGTGTCGGGGAGGCTCATGTCGAGCTGGACCAAGCCTTGGAGAAGAATCTGGGCCCCGAGAACGAGGTGGGTAGGATGGAGGTGGGCGCGATTGACGTCCGGGGTCGCTATCTCTTGTCCAGGAGCTTCGTTCATAAACCACTGCGGGTGCACGCCCGCCGCGAGGGCTCCCAGGTGGGCTTTGTCCTTGTTCAAGATAGCGAGCAGAGGGGGCCACGCCATTGGAGTACGAGAGGTCCTGCTGAACCAGTTCACGATACTTTTTCATCATCCATTCGGAGCGGCTAAGAGCGTCAATAGGCAGCGAATCAATATGTCCTGCATTACGTGCCGCTGCAGCTGCAATTCGAGTCTCAAATGCAATAAAAGCTAGTCGCCTATTAGTTCAAACAAGTATAATGAAATCAACTAGGAGACTTACCGTGAGGTTTCCCGCTAGTAGCATTGAACCGGAGAATCTGCCGGCTGAGCACCGTGTGAGTACTATTGGCGGAACAACATGATAAATCTACTCACACAGGCCCAAACCGCGTAAATTTACAATCTGCGGGTGATCCGTGCACTTCGCCTTCGACGTGGACAGCAAATCCAGCCGGGTCCGACAGATAATCATCTCCCTTTAATCACAAAAATGAGCACGAATTTATGTGCAGAGCAAAAATAACAGACTCACAGCAGGGGCCGGGGTTGGTTGACTAATAGCATGTGGCATAAAAGTATCATAGTCGTTGACCTGCTGCATTCCAGACTTGATGGGGTCGGCGTTTTGCGACTCGACATAGCGGTTCTTCCAAAAATCGTCCGTGATGCCAAATATCTGAACGTCTCCAAAGCTATGTTTGGTTTTCGCATATACCGCATCGCTCTTGTATTTGAAGGTGACAAAGGCTGAAGGCAATGTTTCAGGCGCTTAGCACTCGTAGGGGCTTAAAGACTCACCTTCACGCTCTGACCGGTCGTTCATAAAGTAGTGGATTTGACGGCTAGAGAAATGGTTCAGCACCAGAAACAACATGATAGGGGCGACATACATTGCACCACATTTAACCAGCGTCTTGCGCAGATCGGTTCCAACCACACCTCTTGCATGAACGGCGCAGGCGAGATCAGGAGGCTGCCGGTGAAATCAGACGTGCGTGCGCTCGCAGTCGTGAGCGATTCTTACCATTGGGTATAGTGGGGGTAAACGAAAATAAACAAGAGACAGATGTGTGGTCGTAGACAGGAGGGAACCAGTTGGGCGCTTGCGTGGTGTGTTGTAAACATGCGCCAAGGATTAGGGGCGGTCCTTGCACCTCTCCCTACCATAACCGGCCTATGTGATTTCGTTGAATTCTATGGGAGATTTAACAACCAAACGGCGAACGAGGAGCTACCCAAAACCGTTCTTTATAAACGGCCTGCGCTTCTTCTGGGTATGCTTGGTAGTATGGCTCGAAGTGGGAGTGTTTCATTGGAGCTTGCGCTCATGTCACTGGCCCGACCGGGATATCAAGGTTAGACGCGTCTTTCTCATCTTTTTGTGCACCTTAAACGATGCTAACAATCTTGTAGACTAATCGAAGACCTACTTCCACCCATGTTATGCTCATTGCAGATCCCCAGGTTATCGATCACAGGTCGTATCCCGGTCGGCGACTCTGGCTTAAAACGTTGAGCCAATTCATCGTCGACTCGAACCTCCGTAAAAGCTGGCGCGCCGCCAAACGACTATACCCGGATGTTGTAGTGTTTTTGGGAGACATGATGGACGGCGGCAGGTACCGGATGCAGGATGACGAGTGAGTACCTGTCCAAGGCTAGTACGACTTGCAGCTAACGCTTGACCGAGGTACGGAGCATACTATGCGCGTTTTAATGACATATTCTCCTTGAGCAAAAATATACCCAAGTACTATCTGGTTGGCAATCACGATGTCGGGTATGCATATTGTTTTGTAGCTGTGTTCCCCGCTCACATACTTCATAAAGCCTGGGGAAATCACAAGCTTTTTCCGCTCGAGCGCGTGAACGTTACCTTTCCCATTTCGGAGGCGCTACAAACTTTCAAGTAACTATCGCAAATCACTCGTTTGTCTTCATCGACGCGCCAGGCCTAGTCGAGGAGGATTACCGTCGCTACGAGGAAGAAGAGTCATTTGAAGACTGGGGTGGTATGCCTGGCGGCGCAATCGAGTTTGTGAAACGGCTTGCTCAAGGTTGGTTGTGTGATGTGTTGACGTGGCTTGACTGACACTGTTCTCAGAAAGCAACGCCCAGCCTCGAATTCTATTTTCACACATTCCGCTCTCTCGCTCGTTCGGGGCGAGCTGCGGTCCACTCCGAGAGAGAGGCTCGATCCAGCGAGGCGCGGGAATGGGATACCAAAACCTGCTTGGACGTCACACTTCGCAGTTCTTAATCGACAGCGTCGAGCCGATCATGATCTTCAGGTACGCTCGTCCTGATCTATTCAAGCTTAGCGTGCTAAGATCAACTTGTAGCGGAGATGATCATGACTACTGCGATGTACGTCATGCTTACAGCGACGGGAGTAGACAAGGCCCGCGCGAAGTTAGCGTCAAGTCGTTTTCGATGGCAATGGGCGTACGACGACCTGGACTCCAGTTGCTGTCGCTTGTGTCGCCTGATCCTTCGAGTCCGTATGCTCAAACTATAGCAGATACCCCCTGCCATTTGCCAGACCAGATGCATATATACACCCACGTATATGCTATCTGCGGGTTCCTCAGCGTCGCTCTTTTGGTGTACCTAAACGCAACCAGAGGTCGAAGTCAATCGCCCCTCGAGCAGAGTGCGACGGTCTTTAAAACACCTGTACGATCAAAGGAACGACCCGTCCTTCGCAGCACATCGCTCAATGTGCCGACTCCACGAATCCTGCGCAGCCGTTCCGCATCACCTCTAGGCAGCCCCATCGTTCCTTCGTCGCCCATACTCCTCCCAACCGCAGACCCAGACTCAGACCACGAAATCTCGTACCCACCCTCTCCGACGACCGGGCCGCCCACACCCGGAAGCTACTTTGACCTGGGCGGCGAAGAACACTCGTTTAGTCTTCCTGCGCCTGCGATGCAGCACCAGCCGCGCGTTCGGAGCCGGTCGAGCGGGTGGGTCGAGGCACGGTATCAGTCGCGGTGGAGCTTGTTTGTGGCTTCGGCGCGAAACTTGGCCGAGCTAGTAGGGTGTGGGTGCAGGCCGAAGAGAGAGGCCGGGTTTGCGAGGAGGGTCATCATGGACTTTTGGGCGTGTGCGTGGCCACCGCTGGGGGTGCTTGCGTTTATCTGGATAACATTGTTTTGGTAATTTGTTTTGTTTTTTCTTGGCGAATTGAGATATCTCTAGATTTACGCTTTTCTTGTATGCGTTGCCTAGATAGTCTACATTGCATGGTTTGTCATTGGTTTCCCCCGCGCGTTATTGGCGTTTTACGGATCACAGTCAGAGTATTCGCGCTCCACACCCAGTTTGGAACAGGTGTCGGCCAGAGGCACAGGCTCAGTCGGGCCCGCCAACCTGTCCCAAAAAGTCTAAACGCCGAGCGAGCGAGCCGGAGCTCGTGGATGTTTCAGCTCGAGTGCGGCGCTCCGAGCCAGCATATAACCCGTATGCCTCGGGCTCTAACCAGCCGAACGAAATGTCTTCACCCCGGAGCTCCGATTATTCGCTATCCCGCTCGTCGTCGTCGGTTACAGGGGTGACGAGTGCGACGACAGAGTCTCTGGATTTTGTAGAGGATGGATTTGATGCGAGTCGGGTGATGTGTATGTTTGTTTAGCATTCTGGACTTGTTGGATGCTGATGAGTGCTTGGATGTAGACCGACCGATGACTTCTGCTGGTAGGTGTCTGTGGCTCGAGATTCAGGTGAGACTAATCTGTGCATACAGACGTCCCTCGAGTCAAGGAGATGCACGTAAGTTTCAGCTCACCGATTATACAACCCCCGCTCACACAACCCAAAGCATGACTTTCTTAAAACGTCGGCAACCGTCGCTCACATCCGCCAACAACTCTCGCACTCGCATCGACGCGTATTCGTCGCATTTATCCCAAACAAAGACAGTCTGATCATCGGCTTTTCCGCCGCACATATCACGTTCCACGGCCCACACCTCCCTCCCGAGATTAGCATCAACGCCGTCGGAGTCGACCCGCTCTACCGCTCACACGGCGTCGGCGAAAACCTGATACGAGCCGTGACCGGCAGCCTACTCATGTCGAGCACGAACCAGGGAAAAGGCCCTGCGGACGGGAGTGCGCTCGTGCAAGTCGAGCTCCGGGCGCGGAACAAGGCGATTTCGTATTTCGAGCGGCTGGGGTGGGAGCGCGAGGGAGAGGTGCGCAAGGGTATTTCGTGGGGTGCGTGGATTATTTGGTATTGGAACCAAGTCGGGTATGTCGGTTGGGCTCACAGTGTTTCGGTCTCTGGCCGGGTGGTTCCAGGTCGAGTGTCGGTGCAGGACGCGACGGTTCGGCTTAGTCGGTGGATTAATGCGCATGAGTTGTAGGAGCTATTTATTTGGGTGTGTACGATAGGCGGCTCGTATGTTATCTGTATCGATCGCAGTGTATTCAAGTTCAAAACTGGTTGCAAGTCGAGCGATGAGGTGCTCTTCATTACGCATGACGTGATACGAACGGTGTCATCTCAGATGATCATGACGTCACGCGGCGTAGATCAACGCGTCCAAGCTATTCAAAATTCATTACAAAATTGTATAAATACAATTAGTCGCAGGATCCAACACAGATTTACTTGTTGCCCAAGCCGACCGCGTTCTTGGCCTGCTGTAACAAGGATTCGCTGTTCTCGTTGCTATAAAACAGTTAGACATGCTCATAATACTGGGCGCGCGACTCACGAGTTGCCAGAGACAGCATCGCCAACCTTTTGAGAATCAGACTTGCTCTGGTTGGGTTGGAGGGTCGAGGCAACCGAATCGGCAGTGCCCTTGAGGTGGTCACCAGCCTGCTCAGTCCTATTGTGGAGTGTCAGTAGTTGAAGAAACGACAATCCGCGCGGAAACGTACGTAGACTTCTGAGAGTCGGGCTTGACGGCGGCACCAGCCTTGTCGGTAAAGCTCTGACGTCCAGCTTCAGACATGATGATAATAAAGTAGTAGTAGTAGTAGTAGTAGTGTGGTAGTGGTGGGTTTGGTGGAGGTATGCCGCGTTCGGTGGGGGTTTATATAGAGCCACGAGAAGTGCAACTGGCTAGTACGAGCGGCCCAAAAGGCCGAGAGCATGACGCGTATCTACGTAGTTGGATGACGCGCGTCGGGTCATGCTAGGCCGCATTCATTCGGCTCTTCCGGCGCGACTGTCACATGCGCATACATCCGTGACCAGCCAGTGCACGTGACATAGGCCTGGGTTTGATCGAAGCCTAATTACTCCTATCATCGAACACCACCCACTCATTTAATCGTCATTAATGTAATCATGTCTGTACCACGCTCTCCGGCCCTCTCCCTGTCGACCGAACCATCCATCTACTCGCCTCAGCCTGTGTACCACCCCAACGTTCGTTCTCCTTCTTTACGTTCTCAGACACTCGACGACTATGGATCTCCTGGAAAGTCTTTGTCTCTTGAGCCCCCTGTCCTCACCCGTGGCTCTTCTACTACCACCAGCTCTGCTAGCACTCACCCACCTGTCACTCCCTATGACGACATTCCGCACGATTCAGGCCTAGGTCGAAACAATACCGTATCTCGGTACTATAGCGCTGAAAGCGATTATGGACGCCATTTTGTGCCTAACAAGGGCAAAGCTATCGAGACTCAAGCCAAACGCAGACCCGCTGCTCAGACCGAGCCGACCGAAAACGGTATCACGACCCAGGTAGAGACACCCACGAGAAGATACGACGTCCCACTCGGACAACGTATCATTGCCACCGGGAGTGATACACTATCTGTTCTAGCTCCCCGGATGCAAAGACAACGTTCAGCCAAGGAACTCATCGACCAGTGTGAGCAACGTGACTCGTCTGCCCGTACATCGACCCCGCCTTCTCTTCGGCGGCCCCAACCAGAGTCGGCTGGCTCTTCGATTGCTCGACGTAATGCCCAATTGCCCCCTGTACCTCTTTCTGGAGGAACCTTGGTCAGCCCACCCCGCGCGCCTCCTTCTCATTGCGTCCCGGACGGACCTTCCTATTTTTCGAGCTTTGCGCGGAGTCGAGGCAAGTTGCGCAATTCGTTTACGAATCTTGTCCAGCTGCTAGGTGAAAAGGCAAAAGCAAAGGATAAAGAAAAGGGAAGTCTTGGTGCTCCGCCAGCTACCAAGCGCAATTCGATCTCGCCATCTGGGTCCCGCACGTTTAGTGCTCTACCCAAGGGGTTCAAGCTCAAGTTGGGCAAGCGCATGAGTTTTGGTGGAGAGACGAGTCCTTCTGCGTCGCCTGGCAAGTTGGAGGTTCGCGAAGGTGTAGCTGTACCGGACGTAAACGAGCTACTAGAAGCAGAGGCAAGTCGCTCTTGACGAGGTGTGACATGATGCTGAGGTTGTGAATCTGCAGCCCCAGAAAACAGGGCTTCTCCTGTATCAGTCCCCTATCCGACAAAATCAGCCAACGACTACTACACCATGGATGCCCTATATTGTCTCGCTCTACCCCACTTCCCTCGTCCTTCAGATCCCCAATCCTCGGTTGTCTTACTTGAGCTCGTCCAAACTCCAAATCCCACTTTTGGACATGTACGACGTGCGATCGATTGAAGCAAAGGATCTTCCTCCTGGGTTTGTGGTTCCTCCTACTGGGTTTCGATTCGACGATGAAGAGTCAGCGGGCGGGGAACTACACGTTTTCGAGGCGGGGAGCTATGGCGGAAGCATCGAGAGGTTTGCAGCCGGGAGTTTGCGAGGAAGAAAAGAATGGGTTAATGCATTGATGTAAGTTCCAAGTTGGGTCGTGATTTCATGCGTCCTTAGTATGAAGTGCGTGCAGGGATGCGATGACAAGAGGCGACAAGTCCGAGGAGAAGCAAGACGATGTGGAGGTTCTTTCACCTGTTGCGCGACCTTTGCCTGTGCTTTCGCGCAAGTCTTCCTCTGTCCGTGGAATCCCACCTAGGTCTTCTCTGTCTCTTTCGCCTCGCGAGACGTCCCCATTGGAGACTCGAGAGAGCGTCACACCTGCTGGTTCGACCTCTGGATTGCTCTTCGGGAATACTGCTTCAAGAACTGTATCTATCCTGCCAAATCCATGGGATCCCCAGCTAGACTCGATCGCCCGTATACCTGGTTCATCCTTGGGCACCGTACGACTGGCTGCGTCTAATCCGAAATCAATAACAACTTCGCCCACCCCAATTCGCCTGACCTCGCCCCTAAGCGAAATCGGACGCACGTCGACGCCTGTATCTCTCCGAAGCGTGCGGACCATGTCTGCGAGTCCGTCAATATCCCGGCTGGACGAACGAAGCTTGGTTAGGAACCGGCTTGCGGTGCTCGAGCGGCAGGCAAGCCCGAGTCCTAGTCGGGGTTCAACGTTGGGGAGGGGTGTACGACCGGGTTCGGTAGGTCCGATTAACTGGGAAGCGTTGGCAGAGGTAAGGGGCAGTCGAATTGGATTAAGCGGCGGGACCGGTTCCGGGTTTGGTGTGCGGCCGGATTCTAGATTGAGTATGCGTGCGACTGTGTCTGGGCTGGGCGAACATCGACCTGTGTCTGGACTGAGTGGTCGAGCGTCGGAAAGAGCAAAAAGTCCTGTGGGGACTGTTGACTCAAGTTTCAATCCTCGACGGCCATTTTCGACGCCCGCCAACGAGAGAGCTGGGAGCGTGACTCCACAGGTTTCGCGCTCCACTAGTCATGCCCAGGATGCGCCACCAACGCCGGATCCCCCTCGAGTTCACATTTTAGGAAATATTCCTCCTAGGGATACTCGAATCAGATCAGTCCCAGATCTGGTAGAGGGCCCCTCTTCCAGCCTGGTTTCAGACCGTATTGCCTCTCTAACAGCAGCTCTCCGCGAAAGCGACGTGGCGCACTCGACCAAGGCTTCTGGTCTCGGCCAGCTTGTTTCCAGCGCGCAGGATCGGATCCTTCAAGCTGTGGACGAGAGCGCGCGGGTCTCGTCTCGGAGCCACGCGACTACGGTTGGACATCTGGAGCGGCTCCAGCAAGCTGTACAATCGCTGGTGCCCAAGGTTCCGGATGTGGAGACGCAGCTTTCCGAGCGGGCGGAGATGTTGGCGATAAAGGAGGCTCTGGAGCGGGTGGATAGGGGTGTGGCGGGGCAGGGGGTAGTAGCGGAAAAGTTGGATGGGCTGAAAGAGGTAATGGATGGGTTGGTTGGCAAGTTGGGCGATACGTCTGTGCACGAGAATATTTTGGCCAAGCTTGAAACAATTGGGAGTCGTGCTTCTGTAGGATTGGATCCTGCGTTTATGGAGGAACTTGCCCAGCAAATCAAGACGCATATATCCGCATTGGATTTACCCACTACTAGCGCAGATGGACCCCAAGTGGATCCTCCGGAAATCGCGGCCAAGTTGGATGCGGTCGCCACCGCCCTAGCCAATATGCCTCGAACAGACTTGTCGGGTATTCAAACCATGCTCGAGGAGATTCGAGCACAGAGTCAAGCACAGGATAATGCCGCTACTCCGAGTCCCGGGACTGTGCCTGTGGATATGTCCGACGTGCTGATGAAGCTTGATGGTATTTCTGCAATGTGCCAGTCGTTCATGGAAGCGAGCGCAGAGAAAGCCGAGGGCGAGCCGGACACGGAGGGCCTGAAACAAGAGGCTAACGAAAAGGCAAGTTTACGGGTTACTGGGTTCAGAACAAATCTGATGTCGGTTGGGTGCGTGGTTGATGCAGCTCTTGGCGGCGCTGCGCGAAGATGCGGAGCATCGGACGACTCAAGCAGGGCAAACCTCAGAGCTAGTCCGGTACTCGAATGTAAGTGGAAGAATCTTGCGGCCAGAAGCTGTTTTAGATGGGCTTTGCACAGGAGCTGAATGCGTGGCTGGAGAAATTTGTCATGAATGCGTCGACACAGATGGACAGCGTTGGTGCGGGACTCGGAGCCCTTCGGCGTGATCTCGGACTAGACCCTCCGATAGCTGTCGAGGATCAAGCCGAGGCTGGGCCACCACAAGGCGCACTGGGACAAGTTCGTACGGCGCTTGAGGAACAGGCGAAAGCCATGGGCCAAGTCACCGCCACGCTAAATTCGTTGGTAACGTCTATTAACGAAGACCAAGCCCAGAACGCAGAGGCTAGACAGCAAATGGGTGAGTCCGAGAACCTTTTTGTGGATTGTTTGAAGCCTGATTGGCGGATTTATACAGCTACCGATGCTGTTCTGAAAATGATTGAGCTCCAAAGACAGGAGCAGGAACAACTGTTACGCAAGCTAGCTATAGGTGGGTACAAATCACCTGAAGTTATTATGTGCCGAATGAAACATTTCTTAGATCTTTCAAGCGATATTCGAGGAGAACGTCTCAGGTTTGTCGAGGCAATGTCCCATGCTACCTCGATGAATATTCAAGGTAAGTGGACATTCTTCGCGCCTTTTGCCTCAGGATTAACCACCTGAGGACACAGTGCATGTTGAAGAGTTCAAGAAACAGCTCACGCGCGAAGTTTTTGCACTGACGGATGAAGTCACTCGACTTCGCGACGAGCGCAAGACGATTCAGCACCAAATTGCCCAGCTCTTTCTGATGAAGTCGGAGCATGAGATGGAGATCGGAGCCTCTTCTGTGGGTTTATAAGTCACCGAGTGGTTAACTATAAACTGACAGACCTGCGCCTCACAGGCTCCTCCTGTGCCAGGAGCGAATACACGGCCAGGAACAGGGTAGGAGGGCCCTTGCGCTAGAGGTTGAGGCACCGTGAAGCGATTCTTTTTATAGTTTTGTTGTATATAATTATAGCCATTTTGTATTCATTTAATTACACTAGCAGTGTGGGTTCACCAATATTTGGAGCTGTTTGTGACGTGACAGGCGCGCTGCACCCTGTTTTGGCCAAAGCCCAGCTCGAAAGACAAACATCCCGCGCTTCTCCACCAACGTCCACCACCTCCCAAGTTCGATGTTAAGCACACGCTTCCACGACGACGTCAACATTGGAGGTCGTGGGTTTCCAGCAAAGACTCCTGGGCGCGCGGGCGCAAACCTCCGAAAGGAGAATCCAGGGGGCCGAGGTGGGGCGCAGACGACGCTGACTGGGAAAGGCCAGGAGAGGACGGCCAAGAATGTCCCCAATACACCGGGGTACAATGATCTTGGCCAGTTTGGTACGTAGATGTTTCTGACTCATTGTAGATTAACTACATATTTTGGTTCAGAGCCCCAACGCTTGTTCAAGGACGGAAAGGTTGATGCTCAGAAAACTCAGTCAATTAGTCGTTCTTTTGCGTTGCTCGATAAAACGAATAAGACTCCCCATCCCAAGTCGCGCAAAGCCGTCTCTATCATGACTCCTGTCGCTGGTTCGGCACAAAAACCCGCTGCGAAACCGCTCTTCGCTCCCGCCCAGCCCCAAGCCACCGACGACACGTCTCAGAATACGACTAGACGACCTAGTGCTGGGCGGCTTAGTATTCGTGCGCCTAGCTCGGTTGTTCGCGAATTCAAGACGCCCGATGCTCGCGGTCGGCGCGCCTACTGGGATGTTGGCGAGGTGGATCCTGACTTGGACATGGACAACAATGTTGAAGCGTCAAACAGCATTAGAGTTGAAGGTGCCGAGGTTGAGGAAGAGGATGAATTGGAGTACATGCCTCCTACTGCTATCAGTGAGTTTGCCACCTCGTTCTGGATAACATTCTGACTTGCGAGATGTAGTCCCAGAATATCAGCCCATGTTCGACATGCCTGATATGCAAGCCTTTGGGCAGGCTGTCCGCTCGTTAACTTATTCCCACTGGCCAAAAGACGAGGTCGACGTTCTTAGTACTATTCGTGATGACGAGGTAGTGGATTCTTGCATCAATGATCCTGCGTTTCACGATCTTAGCATGTTGGATCCTCGTGAGTAGATGAACTCAACACCTTGGGTTATGCTAACCCACCTCACTAGCTGAGGATAATCCTTTCCCACCTCGTAAATCCCCAGCTCCGACCCTCAAGCCACTGGATACTCGTGGTCGGCCCACGACTGTTGTGAGTGGTAAAGGACCGAAAAGTGCACCCTACACCCGGCCAGCGTCCGTTGCAGCCGTTCGAACTGTTTCTTCTTCTGGAGCTCTTAGACCTACGGTCCGGCCAGTTTCAGTTATATCAAACCGTACTGTTTCCGTTGCGAACACTCGTCCACCGTCAACAGTCCCTCCGAAACTTTCTCGAACTGCATCCACCGAAACTACCAAACAACCACTCCGCCGTCCGGGTACTGCGCCTGGGATACGCCCAGGGGAAGGCACGGCTCGTGCTGCCGGGAAGATCTTGGTTCCCAAGATGGGTCATGCTAAGCCCGCCCAGAGTCAGCCGCTTGAGACACATGTCGTAAAAGCTCTGGCTGTAGATCAACTTGCTTTGGATGACGAGTTTGTGCTTGAGCTGTGAGCTTGCTTATATTGTCTCTTACTTGACGACCTCTCCTTTTTTTATTGATTCTTTTGGCTTACGAATCGCTTTGCCTGTACGTACTATCCGAAATCGAATACAATGCCTATTTGCCATCAATCTCCGAATTTTCCTCCTCTTTCCTAATTCTTTCGCGCACCTCCATTAACGCTTTCCCCAGCAAATTTGCTCCCCAGTTGGCACGTTTCACAGGTGCTTGCTTTGCTCCGAATCCTACTCCCCAAACTCTATCCCTTGGGCTGGCCTCGACAAGCTCCTTGTCTCCTGTTGCCAGCAACTGATTCTTCAGGTCTTCATTCTGTATAAATTTGAGATATGTGCCTCGAATCACGATGTTCATCCGCTCGCGTTTCCAGATGTCGTCGTCGAAATTCGGGATTTTTCGTCCAAGCGCTTTGATATCGCGAGGGTCGGTCGTCTCCAGGATTGCAGCAGTGGCGGGCGAGTCGGGCGCAAAAAGCAAGCCTTTACGATGCATCATAAATCTGGCAAAAATGTTAGATCTCAAAGGCTGATCGTTGGTGTGCAACCCACTGTTCTGCATTCTCGTAGGTAAATGACGTCGGTCCGTCAGACTCGGTGGATACAAAGACCGAGGGGTACCATTGGCCAAGGTACCCATGCTCTTGTTCAGGCTTCCAGAAATATATTGCGGGGTCGGAAACGTTTGCTGCTGGTTGGGAAGAGCTGGACGACTCTGCAGCTGGAGTCTTTTTACTTTTAGAACGTGATGCTCTTGGCATTGCTGAGAACTTTTCAGATGGGGTGGAGGTCGAAAGTGTACGTTTGGTGGGGGGTTTGAACTTGCAGGCGTGGTTTATAACCGTTGGCTAAGAACAGGCACGCATGTGAGTCAACTTAGCGGCGCGGTCGTGCCTGTTCCACCCGTCGCAAGGCTGTGCGGTGCCAAGTCAGCCTTGACATCATCCGCATGTCGAACGGAGCACATTTCTTTCCAGACATTTTCAAGGAGCGGTACAAGGGCAGCTGCAGGTGAGTAGTTTTAGACCTTGGAGGTAAAATTTATGATTCATCGGGTTATTCCTGAAGCTAGCGATATGACGGTGGGATGTCGCTGCGGTTGACATCCTACGAAAGAGCATGAAAAGTACAAAGGTCGTGGCTACAAAATGGGATAGGGAGTACATGGGGTAGCAGGAATATTAAGCTGTCGACTATTACTGGTGGCCGACAACGAGAAAGCATTTGAATAGAGGGATGACTAGGATATATGCGCCAACGTTCCGCTCAATTATCCGCTTGGTACGTCCCGTACAACTCGGTAGCCTTCACGGAGCTGGACAAACTTGAATTCGACCTTGCTTGAGAGATACTCCCTGTCGGCTGGATTGATCAATGTCCCAGAACTTGGGTCAGAGTACACCGCCTTGAGAGGTAGCTTTGCCTCGGCGCGAGCATCAACGACTTTTTTGAGCTCTGAGCCTGGACGTCCTTCAACGAACAGGTGTTGTAAATTGGGAGCGAGCCAAGGTTCAACTAGGAGTGCATCAAGTGGAATAGATGGTATTTCAAGGAGAGTAATCCGAGGATGTGCACGTAGGAGAGTCTTGAGCAACGGCGTGGCATCCCCCGGTCTAGGCATGATTTTCAAACGAGTAACGGAGGGAAAGATCGGACGTGGAGTCGCTTTGTCGCCTCCATCGGCAAGGCATTCGACAAATGCACCGCTGCTCCCGTCACATTCAACCAAGCGGATATGTAGAAGATCTACGTTTGGTGCCTCGAGCCTCGTAAGGAAACTCAAGGGCCAGGAAGCATTCCAAACATGGTTGATGAGTGCAAACTCCCGCAGTTGAATTAGCCGGATCTTTGGCGCTTGAGGGTTTGGGTCGGTAGAGAGAGGAAAGACTTCTAGGTCATAATCAAGATGCAGCACAACAAGTTGAGGTGTCGCTTGAAATAGCGCAACTAGATCGGAGAGCTTAGGGGGTGAGCCCACAAACGACAGTTCTAAATGGGTCAGATTAGGAAGGTGCAGCTGGTTGGAGTGGCCAAATAAAAGGGGGTTCGGGAGTCCTCCTATCTTAACCGTACACAACTTGGAAGGGGGATCCTGGAAAAGCGGCAATGGCTCGGTGTTCATGGCAGTACGAAGAGCCATCATATCCAACCCAGTGAAGTGAGCTGGTGCATGGGAGGTAAGCTCGAGGTATCGGAGCTCTGGCAGAGAAGATGATCTGAGAAACTCGGCCACAGCAAGATGAGGGCCAAGCAGATCCGTGGCTATTGAGACTGATTGCCACCTAGAAGTTGCTCCGCCGTGAGACACGATAAACTCTAGCGCTTTCCGGGATAGCTCCGTACATGCTCCCGCCATTCCGCTCTTCACGCCGCTCCAGAAATCTTCCATCATGTCGATACCTATGTCAAGAGGGGCAGTACTCCCAGACCTAGCCAGGTAGAAAGCAGAGCGGTCCCACGGGATTGGGTCAGAAAGCGTGACTCGAGACCAAAGCTATTTCGAGGACCGGCGTCAGCACTGAATACCAACCAATAGGCTTGGAGTGACAACGAGCCTGAGGCATTTTCAGAGCCATTGATCTCCACCGACAGCACACTGCCTGAGCGCGCAATTTATCAGGGCGGTACTCGTGTAAGAGGATTCGTCAACTTACTGAAATTGTGAGTTGATACGTGTGGTTTTTATCCGATGGCTCCTTGATGTATAGGTTATCGTATTCGCACATGTGAGTGTAGAGGAGGAATATTCCGGCGAGAATCTCATCGGGGAGCTTGTTTATGGGTTGGGTGGCATCGTTTCGCTCCCGTCCCTATTGGTTCACGTAATTAGATGGCGGGGCAAGGACATTATAGGAACAAAGCATTTGGTTTTTGAGAAAACTTATCGAGCCGGAAACTTACTATGACCGACATAACGGACTATCGTGGTGGCTGGGTGTAAGAAGTTTGTAATTCATATTCGTAAACAGGACCAAACATTCTAATATTACACCCTCAGCTTGTCCGCCATCACCATCAGCGTCGCCTCCGCATCAGCTATCAGTTTCCTCACTTGCATCAACACCTTTCCATGCAGATTCGAACCCCATTTTGCCCGATTTATTGGCGCAGAATTCGCATCAAACCCTACGCCGAGATGCCTGTCGTGTGCATCCGCCTCGACAAGCTCCCTCGATTTTGTGGCGAGCAACCGCCCTTTCATCCCCGAGTCTTGGGTAAACCTCAGCCAGTTGGCGGTCATGAGAAGGCGGGTTTTTTCACGCAACCAGATTGCTTCGTTGAAGTTGGGTATCTGGTTACCTAACTTTAGCAATGCGCTAGGGTTGGTAGTCTCGAGGATGGCTGCGGTGTAGGGCGAATTGGGCGCGAACAAGAGCCCTTTGCGGTGAGCCAGGTATCTGTGTAACCAGAAAATGAGGCAATGCGAGAAATAATTGGATAATGACAACTCACTGCTGGACAGTGTGGTAGGTGAACCGACTGGAAGTGAAGCGGGAGACATGCCACTGGCTCAAAAAGCCGTAATCTTGCTCTGGCTTGTTGAAGTATACCGTGCTGTCAAACGTAACGGTTGCACGGATGACCTCTGGGTTTCCTCCTACTTTGATGGCCTTGCGGACGTTCATCAAGGCTCTCCCTAAAAGATTCTCGCCCCATCGTGCACGGTTGGCAGAAGCATCCTTGGCGTCGTAGCCAATGCCCCAGAGGCGGTCGTATGGGTTTGCTTCGATTAGGTCACGCGACCCCGTACCCAGAAGCAACCCCTTCAGCCCTGGGTCCTGGCTGAACTTGAGGAAGTTTCCCATCGTGACAACGCTCAGCTTTTGCTTGCCCCACGTTGCTTCATCAAAGTTTGGTACCTATTGGATGAACTTGAGCAAGCCCCTTGTCTGTTGGAAGCTTGAGGCCAGACCTTTCGACCCAGAGCCCTAATCTCAGCCGGAGAGGTTGCCTTTAGAATTTCATGAGTGATACTCGAGTTAGGGGCGAATAGTAAGCCTTTGCGATGGATCATGTACCTGTCAAATGTTCAAACAAACATGCTCTGTGAGCTGTGACTACTCACTGTTCGGTGGTATGATAAGTAAAGGTGCTGCCGTTTGCTTCGATTGACTTGAACTGTGTATGGTACCATGGGCTAAGATACCCATGCTCTTGTTCGGGTTTCCAGAAGTAGACAGGTGCTTCAGGCTTTCCGGACATAGTTGGCGATGGCAGTTGTGGATACGGGAGCAATATAGCCAGACGAGTATATGCAGCTGGTTAGACAACGATGGGAGAATGCCAAGAGTGGAGAATCCGGAGGTGGGTGGTATGCACGCGGTTCTACGAGCCTTTTATACTCTCCCAGAAAACGTTGGCAGGGCTCGCGGACGATGCTGGGCCGTACCGGCGAAGCAGGATGGTGGGCGCTTGATTCGGTAGGTGTGCGATCCCCGGGCCACATGAGCGCTTGGTGTATGCTCTTCACACATTGCGCAAAGCCTGGACTCTACCGGCGTGAAGAGTGGCGCGATTGCATAGTAAAGCGACACGGATGCAATGCCAATAAACGCACATCATATCTAACAATTCAGTGACCTCTGTCAGCGCTCATTCAAGTTCAAATGTAGGCTACAAAAAACTCATTGTAAACGTCGTTCTAGAGCTGTCAATTGTTGCTCCAAGCCTAAAGCCTCGTTTTTGAGAGCAGAGATAATCTCTGCTCGTCGTGCGACAATCGCTTCCATGCCCTCAATCCCCGCAACCGCAGAGCCGGTCACACGCTCACGTACGACCTCTTTCAATGCAACCTTGGCGCGCAGGAAAATCGGATGGAGATTAGCATTAGACACGAGGACGAAAGAACCGCTCACTTCACAGTCTCTTTCCAACCCTGCACACACCCTTGCCCAGTCTGCCCACCACCGCTTCTCTGCGCGTGCCCAAACGCTCTGCATCCATCGAACCGAGGCCACGCTCCCTAATAGCCCTAAACCTACAGCCGTGCCGGCACCGGCACTCCCGGCTAGGAACAACCCAGTTGCGACCGCACCACTACCTAAGATACTGACGGCTGCTGTCATGACGGTCCCTTGCGCCTTGCGGTGGATCTCCTCTACAGGACCTCCGGGCGCCAACAGCTGCAGCGTGCGTTGTGCCAGGGGCGCAGATAATGCGTCTGGTCCAACGGGGGTTCGAGAATCGATTTGGGCGAGCTTATTGGTCAAGATTGGTGACGGAGCAGCAAGAGCTGCAGCCTTGAGGTAGAGCTGTTGACGAATGCTTGAAAGACGTCCAGCCAGGAATGCGAGTTGAGTACCCAGAGAGCCCCAGGAAATCGCTTCGCTAAGTGTAGCTGAGACTTCATCTGCACGCCACCATAAAGAATACCACGGCAGACGAGCAAACGCCGCATGTAGTCGCTGTTCGGCAGCCACAGCGCCTTCACGCACGGTGGTGGTCCCTCGGAGTGCTGATTGATAAACGGTTGGATAGACGGCTGCTACTTCGGCTTTGAAAGGCGACAGAGGAGAAGCTGCGTTAGAGAGCACAGTCTTTGCGTCGGCGATTGCAGTCTCGCAGGCCGCTAGTGTCGCTCGTGCAGTATGCGTTGCGGTCCTCACGACCGATACAGAGGCGGAGGATGAAGGGGAAGAGGGTACACTAGATTCAGAGCACCGTCTGGAAATTTGTTGAGCGAGTTGAGGTACTCTGGATTCCATGAGTAGCGTTTGATACTGGTTGATATCGCCCTTGATAAATGCGTCTAGGCCTCGAATAGAGTAATCGGGTTTGACCAGAGTGGGAGTAATGCTGCCAATATTGCCGAGAGAATATGACACGCCAGGCGCACGCTCTGCGACGATAATGTGGACGGAAGGCGCATGTGAGAGACACCGTAGAAGATCCTGTAACCCCGGCGCAGCGAGTAGCCTAATATTATCGGTGACAAAGATGATATGGTCGCTGGCGAGCAATGTAGCAAAGGCATTGACGTCTGGTGTTGCCATCCTTAATTATGTTCTCGACAGATGCGGGCAAATCACTCACCTCGACATTCTACAATCTCCGCGTTCAGGTTTTCAAGCCAGCTCGACTTGATATTTAAAGTAGAGCCATGACGAGATGCTGCGCCGTTTGCTCTAGGAAAGTGTTAGAGGTTGCACCTAAAAACTAGAGCAACAGTCAACTTGCCTTATCCGAATGGTAGCGTCGCGGGGCACATCTGCCGTCCACCTTTGACGGATCATATTTCGTTGGTCTATGTCATTCGAAAGTGGGTCGTCTAGTAAACTTGTAACAATCTCAGAAGCCCCAGATGCTTCATCTCCCCATACTACGAGGCGTCAATCGACATAGAATCTCCATAGCCGGTCGAGATGCACATACTGGCGATCCTTGTTGGCCGACGCTTTCCAGATTCAAGGTCGTCGAAAGCATCCCTAGCACGCTGTTCCCAGATTTGTTGAAGCTCGGAAGACAAGGTGCGAGGTACGAGTTCGAGTATAGATCTAAGAGCGTTTCTGGCTGCAACTCGAGGAGAAACTGTTGCCTCGGTAGCTCTTTTCGATGTTTCATTTGTGAGTGCAGCAGCAGCGGGAGAGCATCGTCGTTGATAGGTGGAGAACAAATAACATCTAGGCAACTCGTGTTTGAAACTACGGCCAAGGGCAGGCCTACATCGTATATTGCATAGAGCCTTGGCGTTTGGGGAACAAAATCGAGGTAGCATCGGATTCAGGAATCAGGATAGAGCATTAAAGAGCGATCAACACGTGACTCCCCGAGCCGCACAATAAATACCGAAACTCTAAACAAGCATAAATACAAAACAAAAACTTAGTCCATTACTTCTTGTTCGACTTTCTCCAATGCTGAAAGGTCTACGGCGCATATAGTCAATACTTTTGTTATTTTGGCAATTCGTCTCCTACCTCTTGGATGCTACGGCCACTTTGGATATCAATCATACACTTCTCGTCGACTGCTTTCGAGTACCTGCACCCATCGACGACGTTTTCTAGTAGCTCGGGCGGTATGCAGACAACGCCGTCGATATCGGCTACGATGATGTCTCCGGGGTGGATCTCCACCGCCGCAAAGGTGTTTTCGTAGCACGTCTCAAAATCCGGGCGCGGTAAGATGGTGATAGGAACATTCAGTTCTGACGGGCGTGTAAAGGGCGATTGGCCTGTATCGCAATGCGCTGTTAGATTAAATTTCTCGCAATCAGATGGATTTCGCATACCCAACGTGGAACCTCCCCGAGCAAAAACAGCGAAGCCCGCTGCGCGGTGTTCCACAAGGTCGCGGGCGCGACCATCAATGACTACTCCGCGAACGCCCCGGACTTGAGCGCCAGCAGTCATAAGGCCGCCCCAAGCGGCAGATTTGATGTCTTGAAAGTGTCAGAGGAAAGTCCGTATGGCAACAGAGCATGTGGTACTTACTTGGTGGGACGGAGATGACTGCGACAGATCCCGGGGGAGCAGCATCAACAAAGTGCTGCGCGGGTTTCGGAGCGTACAGATCATCGCCGCGAACCATCCTAACCCGACAACGCCGAATTAGAATGGGCTTTCGAATCCAATAGGTTTACTCACTTGACTGTGTAGGCAAATCCGTATATCTTTGTGTTTTGCCCTCCCAGGTCATTCGGAGAGGGAGACATCATATTGATATCCGGAATAAAGCCCCCACGTTGGATAGGATTCTCCCTCGCGTTGTGAGACAAGCCAAGTTTGACCAGAGCATCGGATATTTCGCAAGTGGAAAATTGGGCCAGCTCGTTGATCAGAGCTGGTTGGGGACTGGGATTGGCGGAAGGATCCATGGCGGTAGTATAGGAATTAGAGCTGGTGGAAGACCTAGAAGATAGATTCTGTCGAGACACACGGGGGATATCCATAATTTGAGAGCGTTGAGTATGACGGGAGCGAGTTGGGCGGTCGGGGTGTTTAGAGTCCCACACCAGAACATTATACGAGGATGGATCAGACATAGATAGCAGTCAAATGATAGTCAGGTCAGAAGCGGCGAATAGTAAATATTAAAGAAAGACGAGAGTCGACTGTGGATGGCGGTGGTGGATGACGGGTAGGGACCTACATTTATATGAAACCGGACGCTCTGCAATCGGCGGTTCACTGCCAAAGCAGACGCGCCACGAGTGGAGTGGCCGCCGGTAGACATATCCGGGCTGTGAGTACAAGGTTTGTACCGGGAATGGATAATTGATACCTTGGGGGTAGAATGGGCAGTAATCGCCTCGGTTCGGGCGGGAAAGATACCCTCGACAATGGTGGTCCCTGATCAAAGTTGGAAAATACTAATGATGATGTGTGATGAGCTACTCTTCGTCGGTTGGAGTTTCGGCATACCGGAGGCGGGAAAGGTTGGTGTTTAGTTATCCGGAGGGGTACACTGCCTCTTAGCACTGCAGAGGCATTCGGATCGTCAGTGAAGAAGCGTTTGACTCAATTGCTCAGTCGCGTAATAGGCATAATCTAGGGCCAGCAGTGGCGGGTCGCAGGTAGCCAAACCAGGGGAACTTACCAAAACTAGTAATGTGGTGTTGCTCAGTCCGAGAGCGCAAGATCAGGGCGCAGCTACTTGTTCCGTGTGATGTCGGTTAATCACTGTAGCCAGGATCGCAGCAATATTTCGTTAATTTCGGCAGCGTCCCAAAGCCCACGCACAGCGAGAGAGATATGTGCCGCGTGCCCTATGAAAGCACTAAAGTCGGTTTCTGGAGAATTAAATCTAGTAGGCTGAATCCCGACTGGTGTCGGGAAAAGAATCACTCGAGTCCTAACCGGTGGCGATACAAACAAAGGAGCGGGACTGGCAAGTTCCATAAAGCGCCGGGCTCTGCGGGTCGGGTGCAAGCCGGGCCCGCGGAGGACCAGAAAGTTATCCCCGTGTGAAATGTCGAGTCGAGACATTCTGAGAACGATAGATACATACACCGCTCTCGGATCGGGGCATGCGATCGTCGTGGCGGTTAGATTGGCCGGATATTTCGCTAGTGTTCCATCTAGTTTTCCAAACACGGGAATCCTTCATCTCGGAGATTGAGGCCACTGAGGGTCTTCGTATTCGTGTAGAACATGCGTGCACGGTCTGGCGATAAGGAGCCCCTAAACTTAGATTCATATACCTAGTTAAGATTCTACACCTTGAACCGCGGCCTCCCATCCCCGGGCCCATCCCAGCTCGAATTCGTCGATCGAGAAACGCTCCACAGCCAAGGTACGGGCTCGCTGTCGCATCGAGTATGCCTGCGCAGCGGGAAGTGACAGAACTTGGTGAAACGCATCGGCAAATGACCTCGTGTTAGTTGCATGATAGCCTGTATTTCAACGCTCATCAATTAACTATTTTCGGCAATGGGGATTCACGGCCTACCGGTTGCCTCATTGTTGTAAGGTATCACGATATCGTTCAGGGGGCCGCCCGATGCATGCACAACGGGAATAAGCCCGGCGGCCTAAAGTTCTGGCGCGTCAGTTATAAAGAACGCCCACCGAGAAAGAGTACTCACCATAAACTCCACTACGTTGATTCCAAAATGTTCATCCACCATCGTATTGGTCCCCACGGATGCACGAGCTAGCCAACTAAGCACGACGTCATAGGGGGCGTTGATAACAAATTCCACCGAGTCCTAGAGGCAAGGTTGATGACCTATTTGGCCTAGCAGGATGAGGGAGCCTGACCTCGAGTTTAAGCTCCGCCACCAAGCTTCGCAAAGTGATAATCCGCTCCGCATCCGCAGCATTCCTGCTGCTACCCAACAAAACTAGCCGTACTCCTTGTGACCTATATTCCGGATGGAGCTCGAATAGTTGGGCAAGAGAATATATCTGTTTAGCTTGATCTTTTTCGGGCCTGCAAAATGTTGTATTTACAATTGAAGCGAGAGGCATTTGCGCCATACCTGAATTGAGCAAGGCTCAAAATGACATTTTCACGGTTTTCCAGCGGAAAAGTGCTCATAGCCTTGGTGTCACATGGTGGATACACGATCGTCGAAGATCTTTTCGCTGTCGTCGGAAATGATGAGTAACGGTGAGTAATTTACGTCAATAGTCGTACCTGAGGAAGGTATCGAGAACGAAGAATGGTCAAGAAGAAAGTCGACATGATTTTTGGTCCAAGAGGCATTGACCATAATAGTCTGCGCCTGACGCAAAC
Source organism: Ceratobasidium sp. UAMH 11750 (assembly GCA_019677335.1). Lineage (NCBI taxonomy): Eukaryota > Fungi > Basidiomycota > Agaricomycetes > Cantharellales > Ceratobasidiaceae > Ceratobasidium > Ceratobasidium sp. UAMH 11750. Next base: position 50,469 of record WSLM01000005.1, on the reverse strand, counting down.
TCAACGAGTACGCCATTGCGAATAAATTGTAATAACTGCGAACAACCAACGTTAAAAATGCTCATGCGAGGATTTGATATAGCATACATTAGTTTAGCGTATGTGCGCATGGTGCTGTTTGCAACCCCACTTGCGTTGTTGTACTGGGATGTGCGGGACTTGACCCGCGCAAGCATATCCGTTGAAATAGTAGGATAATGCACATATGCAGCTAAGTGCGAAAGTCAGCCTGGTCAGGCAACAATGGGTACAAGCACTCACACACTGGCGTACGGCCCCACGAGAGCCATCGTACCACATGAAAGGTGAACGCGTAACCCATCGTGTCTACCGGTCAAACACCTGAGTAAACTTTCAGACCAATCCACCTTGGAAGCTACACACCAATAAATAAATCCGGCACGACACCACACATGGCCTCGTACACGAGCCCCATGGACCCCAAGCTTTGTCCGAGCAAAGTAAACCGTGGCCAAGTCGAATCTTCAACGAGCCATCGTTTATGCAGAAACACAAACTCTAGCAACTCAGGATCGAGAGTGATATCAAAGCGAGCCTAACAGCAGACCGCAACATGAATACAAAGGTAAGCACAAGCATCCACACTCACTTTTACTTTGGAGATGATTTCTTCCTTGGTGGCATCTGTATCCCCCGTGTACACGACACTGAACACGTGGCTCTCTGTACGCTGCAAATAAGCGATCGCAGTCCATAGTACTCGCTCGCCTCCTCCACCCGAGTTGCTGCCACCAGAGCCTTGAGTTTCATGTTGTAAGAATAGGAGAAGCCAAGTACCAGTAAGGATGGAAGAATCCAGCTACTATAGACCCCTTTGGCCGATGGGAAACCAGCTTTCTTTTCCGCTCTGTGCCGGCTGCATAGACACTTTTGGCATGACTTTTAAGAATCCAATACGAGTAGAAAACACTAAGAATAAGAGCTAAAACTAGTACTGACATGATCAGCGCCCGGTGGTGGTGGTTGAGAACAGCGCTTGGTTAGAGTGCCCATGTGGGAATCCATCAAACGGCGCAAATGCAATAAATAATAAGACCAGGCAGGGATACAAATTTCCCTTCAAATAGTCCATTTGTATGAACCAAGGCTTCTGCTACTCTGGTATACAAGCCTTCAGTAAACTCAGTCCACTTCAGCAAAGAGGGCCCCACGAAAGTCCCAGTCTACATGACAACACACTGCTCATCAGTTTCCAGTCTCCGCGTGACTTCATTCGGGTCCATGCCACGCTCTCCCTGACCGCCAAGTTGAACGACGAGTACTCCAGCGTTTTGAGGGTCAATATGTGCGTTGAGCTGGTACCTGGAGCAAAGAAGCCCGTCAAGCCAAAAGATCCAATAGCAAGTTTCAACGCTTACTTGACCATAAGCTCCTCAATGGCTGGCTTGAGCTTGGTAACATGCCCTTGGGAGTGCAAGCCTTTCCCGACGATAATCTTTATCTGGCTGTCGCCGCGTCTCTGAGCAGCTTGGATTGCGCTCTCAGTCTTGGCAATGGCTTCCTTCACGTATAGACCTGACCGCGGGGCAATCAGTCCAGTATCAAACGGGCAACACATCACGCACCATGCAAGTCAAGCTCGTCGGGAGCAGAATCCATGTTGACCTCTGCAGTGAAAAAGGCAAAACGATAAGACGGGGGAATGTCTTGAACATGAACCACATACGCTCAAATATCCAATCACTGGCCTCTTTATCGAGCCGTTCCATTTCCGCCTTGTGACGTTTGCCTTCGTCTGAAAGGCGCTTTGCTTCAGCACCATCCCCCGTCTCATATGCAACATGTGACGCGTTGAAAGCCTTTGCCATGGCATCCCCTTCCTCGCGAGCTCGTGAGCGCAGTTGTTGATAGTGTGGGTTTGCCTGTGCTTGCGCATTCTAAAAAAGTGTTTCAAATCAAGATTGAGCCTGTTTGAAAACGACACTCACATCGTCTATGCGGGTATGGTACGGTTTGCTAGGTTTGTGTTGGTTAGGATGTTGCTGTTGCTGAGGAGGAGAAGGGTGCTGCTGTTGGGGATGGTGAGGCTGCTGCTGCCAAGGCTGAGCCTGGGGTTGGTGTGCGGCTCCAGGTGGTTTTTGCCAGGCAGAAGGCTGCTGCTGCTGCTGCTGCTGTTGTTGTTGTTGACCCTCGCCCGGTTTCCCAGAGCCGCAAATAATAGCCTGTAAAACCTGAAGCAGACTCTCAAGAAGACCCATAGTATTGACGAGGAGCTCAGAGGTCGTCTTGTCTGTCGTAAAGTTCGCGGGGTATAATTGGGCGCAGAGTCACTGAGGACGTTGTGATGGTTGGCTTCAGAACAATTATCAAAGGCATTATTATTCGCGTTGAGCGAGCTATTTGAATTCGATACAAGCCGTCATCCGACTTTGGATGTCAGCAAGACCCTGTTACAGCCACCGGCGTTCAGTTCTTAAACAAAATAATGCCACACAGCCTGCTTCAGACCACGACAGAGAACGATGCCCTCGACAAGTGCCTCTGTATTTGCTATAATAGTACTCGCCTTGGGCACTCTGTACCAAGTCTACGTGGCTCCCTTGGTGGAATCAGGCGGCTTATTTCGGAAGGTCGAGCCATTCGGTACTGAACACTGCGAAGCGGTGGAAGGTAAGTGTTCACCTTTTCACGAGCATACAATCCGCTATAGCACCACTTCCCATTTTTCAGGACTCCAGGCTTGCGAAAGTGAGCTACCAACCCCCGTCAAGGCGAACGACTAACCACCCCGACCTAGAGCTCGTCATCCACTCATCCGGCTTGGTTTACCTGGCCTGCGCCTCCTCGCCATTCTCTCGCACAGTATGGATGCCTACGTTGGACCATCTAAACGCAACAGCCCTGCGCGAACTCCCCTCAAAGGACTACGTTGCGACCTACGAGCCTCGTGCCCGCAAGGTTACCAAGCTGAATGTATTTGGCTTGGCAGACACGCGCGGACTCAACCTTCACGGTATGGACATAGTTCCGGACGAGCGTGATTCTACGCTGCTCTGGGTGTATCTCGTGAACCACCGGCCTCCGTTGGATCTAACGGTCGATGCCGCGGAAACCGGTGCGGACTCTGTGATTGAAATCTTCAAAACTCGTCTCGGTTCGAATTCGATCGAATGGGTAAAAACGATGGTCGATCCGCAGTTTATTGTTACACCCAACGATATCGTGGGTGGATCAAATGGGGAAGAGTTTTGGTTTACGAATGACCACGCCGCAAAGACCGGAATGGTGAGTGCGTGCCTTAGGAGTACTGTGGTATCAACTTAAGAACCTATCCAAATTTGGACCACTTGGGTTAGTCAAGAACCGTACACTTGTACCTCGGTATCAAATCGACGTCAGTCGGCTACTGCCATGTGAATACTGGCTGCAAGATTGCCGCTGACAAGTTATACTCGAGCAATGGTATCGTTCAAGTGAGTTCTGCGTCTTTCAACCAAAACTGTGACCTGACTGTGCTCTCACTTCAGGATAAATCGGGAAAAATTTGGGTAGGAAGCAGTGCTGGCGGATATATCACAGTTCACGCGCAGCGAGCAGACAAGACACTTGTCCCGATGGAGGTTATTAAGATCGGTAATTCTTACTTACATCTCGATATCGCGCTGTTACACTAATCACGGTTTTACAGGACGTGCAATCGATAACCTCGCTCTCTTACCAGACGGTTCGATTATTGCTGCCGCCTTTCCCCGAGCTGCGCATTTCACTGGGAAGGCGATAAAAGACGTCAACTTGCCTTCGCCTGCTTCGGCAGTCCGAATCTCCGAGGATGCCGGCAAAGGCTACAAGGTGGAGAAGGTATGTTTCTGCTGAGCACGTTGAATATTTCTATTTATAAGTGCCCAAGCTATATGAGTCGGATGGGACCATGTTGGGTTCGGCATCGACCACGGCGTCGATGCATCAAGGTGATCTGTATATCCATGGTATGCGCTATCCCGTGGTTCTTCAGTTCGCATCAGATGAATCGCTGCCTCCACTCTAGGACTCCTGGCTCATCGGATGCTCATTTGCAAAATCCCGGCAAAAGCAGCAAAATTAGGATAAATTATCCTCCTATCGGGCTGAAACGGCGCCAAGTCTCCTCCGAGTACTAAGTGTTATATTTTGTGTACTTATACTAGCTTGTCGGTAGCAACTTACGTCTAAATTTAAGCGCATATATCTTCATTCAGCAATTCGCCCACAGTTGTCGCTCTCACGACATTCCATCTCGCATCTACGACGTCATAATTCTGTCGGCTACCTTTTCTAAGAGTCAGCCGCAACCTAATCTATATGAGACTGTGATATTTTGCTCGCTCCACATAGCCGCTACGGGTCAAATTCTCGTCTTTCGGCCTGTTATAGGTGAGTACATTTGTGCCCTCGCATGGTGGATCTAGGGATACATGACCAATATACATTCACGGCTGAAGCGAGACGGGAGTGTGTGAAATAACCTGGGTTCTTTTATGCGTCAGCTTCTATCCGACACCACACCTCGAATAAGGCTATAAGACAAGCCGACTTGCAGGAGAATGCCCCGCTTGACCTGCCCCTCCTGCTACTACCCTGTGATCATGCCGCAACCAACCTGGTTATACGCCGGCGGGGTACTTGCTTTGCTAGCTACTCTCTTCCAACTATTCCTCAGAGGACCCGTTGAAGAATACCGACCTGCTCCACTGAACCATGACAAGTGCGCAAGCATTCCTGGTGAGTCAATTTGTAACCTGGGACCTTGGACTCCAACTTGACACACCCGCTGTAGAACCCAAGGCCTGCGAAAGTAAATAACCCTCCCTGGCGTGCTCACCCGTGTTTACTGAAGCTACTCCTTGCTAGAGATTAGCATACACCCATCCGGTATGATGTACCTTGCCTGCGCCGGAACCATCGAATCCCGAACCATCTGGACGCCTGCATTGGAGGCACTCAACGCAACTGCACTTCGTTCGCGGGCACTTCGCGATTATGTGGCAACTTATGACATTCCTACTGGGAAAACCACAAAATTAGACATCAAGGGATTTACGGAACCTCGTGGGTTGAACGTGCACGGGATGGATGTCGTGGTTGACGAGAAGGATCCAAATAAGCTTTGGATATATCTTGTCAATCACAGGCCGCCAGTTAACCCTCTTGTCAACGCCCAGTTGTCTGGAGCGAACTCGGTTATTGAAGTGTTCAAGACTAGTTTGGGTGCGAGTCATATGGATTGGGTTCAAACGGTGGAAGACTCCAAGGTGATAGTCACTCCAAATGATATCGTTGGCGGCACCAATGGGGAAGAATTCTGGTTCACCAATGACAATGGCATCAAGACCGGGATGGCAAGTACCTTTTTATGCCCGGTTAACTACTTATAACAATATATTGTTGTAGATGCGAACCATAGCGACAAAGTTGTTGCTCAAGGATACGTTCGTAGGATATTGTCACTTGAAGAAAGGCTGCAAAGTTGCTTCTGTACCCTTGCATGGGTGCAATGGGATTGTACGAGTGGGTCGACTTCTTGGATGGGGATATATGCGGGACCCACACGTTCACACTACTGTAGGCGTCAGACGGCTCCATATTGGTCGGCAACTACCGTATCGGAAGGCTGACGGTACACAAACAACGGCAAGACATGACACTAGAACTTGTTGAGGAGATTGACACTGGTGAGAATTCATACCTTTATGAAAAAATCAGCTAAACATTCACCGTTATTTAGGGATCCCGCTCGATAACTTGGCACTGTCGGCCGATGGCTCCATCATCGCTGTGGGATTCCCGAACTCTCATCTATTGATGCCGGTGTCAAGAAACGTTAGTCTGACAGCTCCAAGCGCTGTGCTGCGCGTAACCAGAGACGCGAGTAGCAAGTATGCGGTGGAAAAGGTAAAGTTACTTTCGTGTTCGAGTCCTCACAACTGTGAACTGACAGCCTTAAAAAAGATATACGAAGACGAAGGGCAGTTAGGATCATTTGCTACAACTGCAGCGATGTACAAAGGTACACTTTACATTCATGGTAGGTCACAGTTCGTGGGTCCGATCCAGACTCGACCGAAGTACAACGTGGCTTATCTCGCTGCTTGCTAGGTTTGATGGCACACCGAATGCTTGCCTGCAAAATCCCCCTGCCAAGATGATAAGTAGATAGGGGCCGAAAAGTCTGGACAGCTGGATCGTTTTGTTCATGACGTTGATAAAAGAGGAGATTTGTAATACACCACGTGACTATTTTGCTGAAAACAACAACTTTCACGACACCTGCAGAGTGTACACGCGCCTGATAAGCCTTCGGCCATTTCGGTAGGGCTAGAAGATAAGGAGGCCCCACACTAGCTATGTTTGTCAACCATATGTCCGCCTCGCGTTCTCCGAAGGCTGAGACGTCCGCCGAGTCGAGGGAAGAAGGCCGAAGTGGGCCGCTTATCGCGCAGGGAACCCCGCTGCGAACTTAGGCACCATAATGGTTGATAAAGCCCATGGCCTGCACCGAACTCTCCCGAAGATCCTGCCAGCATGTCCGAGACCGCTAGCACAGTTTTGCCCCAGGGCGCTGGCTATGGCGTCGTCGTTGGTGAGTGCCTCATCAACGAGGAGTCGCGGGCGCCTAACGCTCTCCACAGGGATTGGTCTGTTCTTCTCAGCGTTCATGCTTTGCTTGACATGGATTCAAGCACGCTATACTGGTTTCTCCCCAAGCAACTCGGAAGAATTCAGCAGTGCAAGCCGTAGCATCAAGCCTGGGTTGATTGCGTCCGGGATCGTCTCTGCTTGGTGAGTCACCCATGTTTTTCTGGAGAACTTGATCTAGAACGCTCTTTTTTGAAGGACTTGGGCGGCGACACTAGTACGTGCCGCGTTAGCTGAATCATGGATCGAGCATTACTGACTGAATTTCAGCTACAATCTAGCGCAGTAGCGTACAAGTATGGCATTTCTGGTCCTTGGTGGTATGGAGCTGGTATGTTCACGGGCATTTACCTACGACAGCCCCCTTGACTTTCTCGAGCCACTCAGGTGCAACTATCCAAGTCTTGCTCTTTGCCATGCTTGCGGCCAAGCTCAAGCTCAACAGCCCCAACGCTCATACGTTCCTGGAAATCATCGGCACACGCTGGGGGACGGCTGCTCACCTCATCTTTCTATTCTTTGGGCTCGCGACAAACATGTACGTCATATTCGCCAACGAACCAGGGGGTCGATTAAATAACATTTCTCCTTGACAGTATCGTCTCCTCCATGCTCATCTTGGGCGGGTCTGCAACTGTTACTGACCTCACGGGGATGAACACCATCGCGGCATGCTTCCTCATCCCTGTTGGTGTTGCGATCTACGTCGTAGCTGGTGGTATGCGTGCCACGCTCTTATGCGACTACACACACACTGCGGTGCTCTTTGCCATCATCCTCACGTTCATCTTCACCGTCTATGCGACGTCCCCGAAGATCGGTAGCCCAGCGCGAATGCATGAGTTGCTCACGCAGGCTGCGGCTGAACGCCCGGTCCCTGGAAATGCGCATGGTAGCTATTTGACGATGCGCTCGAAGAATGGATTGATTTTCGGCGTTATTAACATTATTGGTGAGTATAAATCTAGATTGGGCGAGTGTAGGATTCTAAGCCTCTTGTGACAGGAAATTTTGCTACTGTGTTCAACGACCAAGCATACTGGCAACGTGCTATTGCGAGCAAGCCCCAGTCCTGTGTCAAAGCATACCTTCTTGGTGGTCTCGTCAGTACCCATCCAATCATTCGAATCAGGATTTTGCTAAAATAGTGTACGCATATAGGCTTGGTTCTCCATCCCTTTCACGTTTGCAACAACTCTCGGGCTGTCGGCCGTTGCTCTCTACCACGATCCCGACATGCGCAGCCTCTCTCCGGCAGACGTGAGCGCTGGTTTGCCTGCCCCTTCTGCGGCGGCTGCGTTGCTCGGTACTTCAGGAGCCGCTGCGATGCTGATTTTGCTCGTGAGTACTCGAGCCGGTTTTGTTCATCGCGGACGCTGACTTTGACCAAGTTCTTGGCCGTTACATCCGCAACTTCTGCGGAGCTTATCGCTGTGTCTTCCCTCTTAACATACGATGTATACAAGCGGTACATCAACCCTCGTGCCACTGAGGCGCAGATCATGCGTGTATCGCATTTAATGGTCGCATTTTTTGCTCTCTGCATGGGGCTGTTTGGACTCATCTTTTATTATATTGGAGTGTGAGTTCTAACCGTTTGCCACGCAAGGACTGTTACTAATTGCTTTCGCATGTTTCTAGGAGCATGGGTTGGCTGTACACCTTCATGTAAGTTCTCCTTCTGGGGATTCGAGCGGAGATTCACCGTTATATCTAGGGGAACACTCCTCGGGGCTGCCGTTGTGCCGATTGCGCTCTGTATCACTTGGAGCAAGGCTTCGAAAATGGGATGTATGGTTGGCGCGATCAGCGGGTTGTTTGCCGGTATCATTGCCTGGGTAAGTCGTCCTTCAGGTCATTCGGTATGAGGCTCTCATTATGTGGTTACGTAGCTCGTTACCACCAGCTCGTTGAACAACAAGGTTATCAACGTTGTGGTAAGTAGGTCCGCATTCAACTGTGATACAGCTGATTTGACAATTTTTTCAGACTAGCGGAGGGGACTATGAGATGCTTGCGGGGAACCTCGCAGCGATCGGCGTTGGTGGAATCGTTTCAACTGTGTGGTCGTACATCGTAAGTGATCGTTAAACAGTGTCCGACTTGTCATCACATACAACACCCAAATAGCGACCCGATAATGACTTTTCATTCGATGTCACTCGCGCAATCAACACCCCTCACCACGCTCACGGAGTCCCTACCGCCGGCTCCGGCACGCACACCCCAACCGAAGACGAAAAGAAACACTCCGATACGGCCTCAGTGATCCCCGTTGAAGAAGATCCAAACCACGACAAGGGCATCACACAGGATGCAGACCTCGATCCTGTCGCACTCAAGGGCGCGTTCCGGTTCGCGGCCTGGAGCAGCATCGGGCTGCTAGTGCTCATGATCATCCTCATCCCGTTCCCGCTGTTCTTCTCCCAGGTCGTGTTCGGGACCAAGGGATTGGCAACGTGGGTTGCTGTTGGGATTACGTGGACGTTTTTGGCGGCGTTTGCGGTGGTGCTGTACCCGCTTTGGGAGAGTCGGGAGGCGCTGGTTTTGGTGTGCAAGGGTGTCATCAAGGTATGTAGACATCGAGGGGGGATCGAGTGCCTTGTAGTGACGTTTGATCCTCTATGCAGGATATTTTCAATCCGGGAAGCGGCAAGTATCAGGAGAAGGTGGAGGCTAGGGCTTGAGTGATGAATTGATGAGATATGCTTATTGATTTGGGCGTTGGGTCTTCTTGTCCTTGGGATGACACGTTTTGTAACGACTGCTATAACGTCAAGCAAAAACCTATTTCATGATCTTACCTGTGGAAAATATATTATATTCCTGTGTGAGCCTGGCGCGATAAGCCAATAGAAACAGTTCAATTATGGTATTGAGTGACTGCCTACACGGAACCTCCGTACAAGCTCATTGGCCAGTATGTCTTGGGATCATGGGGGGCGTCCTCGGAGCGTATGGGATTCCATTTCTTGAAAGGGGGAGAAGGGGGGAGATTCGTAGCAGAGAACGCCTTGCTGGAACTGGCGAGCTTCGCGATGGCCTCTGTGAGGTCGGTAGGAGCGGGAGGTGCGGGTGCTTCGGCGGGAACGCCGCTCTTGTCATCTGCAGGTGCCGCAACACTGCAAAGGTTTATTAAATGAGATCGTAGTGCTGACCAAGGCAGGTGAACGGTGATACTCACGCTTGGGCAGCTGGGGCGCCCAAGAGGACTTGTGAAAGATGGGACTGGGTGACTACCGAGAGCCGAGGGTATTGTCTACGGGCATCGCGCTTGTAGTATGGATTCTGAGCGGGGTCGGATGCTAAGGAGTTGTTTGGTCAATTGGTTCGGGTGCGGGTGCATTACACGGACCTTTGGTAGCAGGTGTCGAATACTCCTCGGGTCTAGAAGCTGGCTGTGGCCATCTATGCACGGCGGTAAGGGGTATACCACTGGAAATTTCGGGGTTTACAACAACCGTGTCGCCTGGGGGCCAGTAAGTTCTCACATCCAGATGAGGGTTGCATACGTACGGAATTTCTTCCAAAACCCTAGGCCCGTGGATTATCAGTTTAGTCGCAGAGGTGATAATGATACATACCTTTGGGTGCGAGGTGGTATCTTGTGTGGTCTGCAAACTTCTCTGCTACTCTCTTGGAGGCCTGCATGGTGGACGGGAGACGATCACGTGTGGCTATGCCCGAGATAACTTTGGCGCTTGTTCTTGATAAGACTCGCTCTTGACGATCACCACAACATAATATATCATGTCCGACGACGTGAGCTTCGTATGCCAGCAATGTAAGCAGGTAAATCATGAAAGAAAATTCATTCAATTTCTTTTGACGATACATGTAATGCCTAGCCACTGCAACTGGACCCATCCTTGACCGAGTTGACGGGCGAGCAGGTAAAGATGCTGGATGGTAAGCACGCACATAAACTATGGTAATACGTGCCCACTAACTCGAATAAACAGGGTCTCTACCTCAACAGGCTCCTCGTAACACTCCGGTTTCATCCTCCCAAAAACTCGCCAGCCTTCCTGCACCCTCGTCTTCCAAGTCTGCTTGGCAGAGGGCGCAAGCCACGAGCGGCTCTGTTCGCCCCGGCTCCTCCAAACACCGCCCTACTGGGGAATCTTTTGTTCTTTTGCAAGATAGCGTGGTCCACAAGATCCCTAGTGACGTCTCGCGGCCGCCCAGCAGCTCTCAAAAATCAAAGGCTCGGGCTTCTACTCCTACCCTCAAGAGTCAACCTTCCTCTCGGAAACAACCTGCAACAGACAAACAGCCACCACCTCCTGTCGCTTCTTCCCCGCCTCCCAAACCAACGCCACCTCCCGCTCCTCCACGCTCGCATCACCTTGCACAAACCCTTAAACTCTACACTCTTCTCTCCAATCGAACCGACCTCGATCATCCGTTATGTGCCGAATGTACATCAGTGCTAATTGCCGCTCTGACCAAACAGCTAGAGGAGACAAAGCGGGAACGAGACGGATACATCGCCTTTGAGCGAGATGTTCGCAGCGCTGGGGGTGCTGGGGACGTGAAAGCAATGGAGGCTAAGATCGAAGAACTCAAGCTAGAGGAAAAGGCTGCATTGGATGAGCTCGCCGAAGCAGAAAGGGAAAAGGCCCGCTTGGATAGAGAACTAGAAGAATTGGAACGCGAGGAGAAGGAGTTGGAGGAGAAAGAAGCCGAGTGCGTACTTTTTGCATGTTGCATCTCGTCGACAATCCTTACCCTGCTCAGATTTTGGCGCCTCTACAACGCTCAAGTTCTTACTCAATCTCAAACTGCGGCTTCCCTCCGCGCACTCCGCGCAGCGCATGAAGCCGATGCCGCCGAGCTGGCCCGCCTCGCGCGCGCCAACGTATACAACGATGCATTCTGCATTGGTCAAGACAGCGTTTTCGGGACTATTAACGGATTGCGACTCGGGCGTGTGTCGGATGTTCCAGTGCCGTGGCCAGAGGTCAACGCTGCATGGGGCCAGGCGCTATTATTATTGCACACGATTGCTCGGAAGGTTGGCTTTGTATTCGAGCAGTACGTGGATCTCCATTTCGGGAAGCAGCTAGCACGGCTCAAAGGGTAATTAGGTACCGACTTGTTCCAATGGGTTCATGCTCTCGTATCGAGCGCGTTGGAGGTGACAAAGCCGTCTATGAGCTGTACGTTTAACTCACACTTGATGATGTTACGGCTACTTATGTGCCTTTTATTGACCTGTGAAGCTTTGGATCTGGGGAACTGCATATTGGCAGGCTGCTGCACAATCGTCGTTTTGACTACGGCATGGTCGCTTTTCTAGAATGCTTGCGGCAAATCACCGAGTTTGCTAAATCGCAAGACGAGTCTATCGAGTTTCCCCATGCGTACGTCCGTCTTCTTATCTCGGCAAATGCCCCGACTGACTGGTTCGCGCACCCTCATCCACAACGCTAATCCCCTATTGTCACTACATGCAGAATTGTCAAGGACAAGATTGGTGGTGCATCCATCAAGTGGCAGTTTAACCAAGAAGAGACCTGGATACGCGCGCTGCGATATGTTCTACTTGCTCTCAAGATCCTGCTCAAATGGGCGACTACCGTGTGAAGGCCTTCTGTTATACCCCCGTGGTTAGGAGCTTTTGGCCAGTGAGTTGACTTTTCTGGCTTCGTCGCTGCCTCTGGGCTGATGACCAGGTCTCCAGTCATGTAATCATGCTGTATTACATAATATATTTCCGTCTTCGTCTGGCTCACGATTGCGCCATTCTCCCCAGCCCCATGGCGGGGGATTGCGCAAGCCGTGGGGTTTTCAATTGACGTGGCAACGGAGGCCCATCGCTATGTCAGGGTATACGTAGTGCTCAGTAAGGCGTGCTTGCAGCATCGGCTTGCGAATTGTTTTGCATTTTACACAGGCATGCGGTGGATAAAAAGGTGCGAGACCAATAAGATATCCTCCAATTCCGAATTCTCGACATGCCTGGCTTGACGCTCGTCCCCGTCCAGCCCTCTGCTTCTGCTGTTCCTGCGGAGCGAGGTCAGGGAGAGCGCGACCCCCACACGTTGCCCACCTTCACGAACGCATCCATTCGCGACCCCACGGTACCCGTGTTGTACCTCCCTCCCCTCCTCTCTGCTCTCCCTCGCTCGATTTCGGACACCCAAGAGCGCCCAGCTACCAAAGGCAATCATGACTACTACAACCAATACTACGGCCGAGTTCCTCCCACTATTACGCCACTCCCCAAACTCCCACCGCATCCAGATCGCCTCCACCCGACAGCGACTCGCCTCCCCGACATTGACCCGGCTTCATTATCTCTACATCGTGCGCTCCATTTCTTGAAGCCTAGGGAAGGGTTTGCGAAACTTCCCTATGCTGAGACCTTCAACTGGGACGAGATTGGGAATGCGTACCATAGTGATGAAGGCGTTGGTGCTAAAGGAGAGCTGGAAAGAGAGTGGTACGTGGTTGCGTTTAGGAGCCGAAGGAAGGCGGGAAGTGATAGTGCTGGTGAGTTTCATCTACTTTGAGGGACGACTGTCTATTTACAGCTCACCCTCGGGCGCAGCATTGTACGAGGCCGACAAGCTAGCTCACGAAGAGGCTGTTCAGAATGGCGGGGTAAGCTTGAGAGTTTCTTTATCCGAATGCATAAATTCACGTACCGGTGCCAATAGCTCATCATGTACTGGTACGGTGTACCCGATCCTGAAACAGGCGACAACCTCGCAACTTGCATCTGGCAGGTCAGTTCTTTTCATCATCAAGCGTGTACACATCTAACTCCTACTCTACTCCCTAGTCCCGTGCACATGCTGTGACGGCGAACTCTCAACCACACCACATCAAGGCAATGCGTCTTGCCGCAGCATCATTTGAGTACTACACTCTTGAGCGACACGTTATAAGAAAATGGCGAGGGGAACCGGGGTTGGAAGTTGTCCCGTATACAGGCGGAGAGGTTGGGTGGTAATGTCGGTTTTGCTTTCTTGTCCCGTCGGTCGCTTTCGTTGCATATTTATATCTATTATAGTGTAATAGAATAGACGTGATGCTTTGGCCGTATTTGGCACTTGTTTATGACGTCATTAATCGGCGACCATTCATATTTGGTCCTGTATATGACTGTGAACTGCCGGGTGGAGCCGGTTGACAAGTGTTGGCTGTTGAGCTCAACCATCACAACAAGCTATACCAATGCCTATCACTCGTCTAGTAAGCTCTCTGCTAAGATTGCCAGCCCCGACATTCTCATGATTTTAATTCGATCTAGTCTCGGCAGAGGGAGGCACGACAGCGATGTAACAGTGTTCAACCTGTAAACAAGCTCCCCGACGAGATTCTCGTCAACGTATTCCTCCTCTGTGTCTATATCTGCGAAAACACTAGCTACAGCTACTACACCGAATCTATTAAAGATGAAGGATATCAAGACTATGCTTGTCAGACCGCAGTCTCGGTAAGACATGTAGACATCCCAAGCCTGTGCGTCGTCCTGATATCTCGAACTCTCAGGCAGTGTGTCATCGGTGGAGGGCATTAGCCATAAGAACACCTCAGGCTCGTCCCAACCCTTTAAAGTAAATCCGATGTGAGGTACTAACATCGGCTGTCGTTTTAGCTCTGGTCCGATGTAACTCTGTCTGGCACGCCACCATGGGATCGTTCCGCGCTCTATTTGGCCAGATCTGGGAGCACAGCCCCTCTTGACGTGGGGATCGACATGACAGAAGACTATTGGAATACTGAGAACGAGGCGCTGGAAGTCTGTGTCGAGAGAGCCCAGAAAGCGCTCGAGTTCATCGTGTCCCATGGCGGAGTGACCTCGAGGTGGCGATCGGTTTCAATAACTACAGAAGCGTTTGGTCCCCATCGTGTGGTGGTCGATTTTCTGAGGTCGTTTCCGCTGCCAGAACTTCAATCTCTGATGCTCTCGTTCGACGGGCCAAGTGAGCTTGACGAAGAAGATACGCTCGACCTCGTTGACACTATGTATCTCCGGCCGATGCCACTCTTCCAGGATCCTCCTCCCAAGCTGCACACAGTTCACATAGGAGGACTCTCAAACCCGTTTCTGTTTGGACATTCTAACCAACTACAACTTCCTGGTCTCACCCACCTCAGGCTACACCCTATCTGCTTGCTTCCCCCACTATCCGATTTCCGAGCCTTGCTTGCTGCGACCACTGGGCTCGTTTCGCTTCACCTCGACCTAGAAATGGCCCATCCTACCAAGTCCCACAACCCAGACCTCTATATATCGAAAGTTCAACTACCTCACTTACGGGAATTTGGCCTGTACGCTATCAACGAGACGTATTGGCCATTGAACGTGCTCAAGATGCTTGAAGCACCCAACGTGGAAGAGCTGCAGGTCGGTCGGGTTAGCTGTGAAGCGAGTATCAAAGAACTGGTTCACTACCTAGCTGACGGAGGCAATAAATCAACACCCCAACCAGTTTTCCCCTCGGTCAACTATCTATGGCTCTCTTTGGCAGGTGTATCCGACTCCACAGCATTGCTGAAAACCTTGCTACACGCGTATCCCCGGATCACCCGTCTCGACATCCCATTCATTCCACTCGACGCCCTCCTAGTTAAACCTTGGCTCGCACGAAATCTGCAGCACCTCCGAGCTACGGAAGGTCGTGGCTCAGATTTTAGAAAGCTTGTTGCTGCTCGTGCCCGGGCAAAGCTACCTCTCAAGGTGTTGGAGACCGACATCCGATCCGGACACTTGATCAAGCCAGCCGACAGGAAGTACCTTTCAAGCAAGCTCGATTTCAGGTTTTTAGATATGTTCGGGCCCTCTCGGCCTGTGGGCGAAGTGGATAGTGAAGAGGAGTTGTGGTATCAGAATCTTTCAGAAGAGGAGGACTAAATTGTTGTCCTGGTACGTTCATTTATGGGGTTAAGACACGAAAATATCGAATAGCGCGAGATTAATCCGTTGTTCGGGCTACAGGGCTATCCCCAACACTATGACATCGTAATCATTACTCTGGGTGAGACTGTGTACTACCGGGCCGTGTATGCACCTTGATCGCTCAAATATACTCGGCGAATGTGCTATATCCTATTTACTCGTCAAATTCATTTCATTGGTGCATCTCGTGTGGATCGACCTGATTTGGCGTCGGTTCATGCATACCGACACCCCAAGGCAAACCTAGGCCCAATATATATACGATATGTATGCAGAACATACACTACTACTGTGAGGCACAACAAACCCTCAAGCAACAGAGGCTCATAAGATATTTGAAACTAATCCCATAATTTGCGTGCATATACCTAATATGCAACCATCCACAGCGTAACAGAGTACACGGGATTGCGTATTTGGTGGTTTGCCGCAATTTGATGCACTCCATTTACCCGGATGCTCATAACTCGGCACATAATCAAGGCCACAAAACATTGTAGACGGCCATTTCAAGGCGGCATGAACAAACTAATTGGGGCTGATTTCCTCGCCTGTGCTCCAGGGACTAGACCTTAGAGGCTCGAGACCTGATTGAGTGCAGTACCGCCTGGTTTACTCGCCCTTGTCTTCGCCGAAACGGGCAGCAACCTAATGCGGCGCAGTCAAATAGGGGATGATATTTGGTTCTATGATTTACGTCACTTGATACTTTACCATCACCACGATTCATGTCTGCCACCCACCAGGTAAGTTCTGCACCGAAGTTGTTTTCTCCGAATCAGTCCCGATAATACCTTTTATCTCATTGTATTCTCAAGTTGCGAATGCAAGAACGCAAACAAAGCAGGTTGAACGGCACTCGACCTATAAACAAGCTTCCCAACGAAATCCTCGCCGAAATATTTATCCTCAGTGCCCGTCTATGCGTTTACGACAATCACACGAGTCATTTCGCTAAGAAACCATATACAGACTATGCTTGCCAGGCCGTAATCTCAGTAAGGCGTGAGGATGGTTTAATCTATGTAATAACCTAACATGTCATACACAGGCAGTGTGTTGCCGGTGGAGATCGGTAGCTCTTGAAACACACCAGGTCCGGTCTTATTTCCCGAATCGAACAGTTTGACACGAGTATTGACGCCAGCTCTTGGTTGATCAGCTTTGGTCTCGTGTTACGCTTTCTGATTCGGTCCCGTGGACGCGCTCTGCACTCTTTCTGGCTAGGGCCGGAAGTACTGCCTTTCTCGACATAGATATCGACATGACGGGTGCGTTCTGGAATGACTTGAAGACCGGAACAGCAGAGGAGTGCGCCGAGAGAGCCCGGCAAGCGCTGAAGTTCATCGTGTCCCATGGCGGCGTAGCTTCCAGATGGCAATCCGTCATTATTGCTACCGATGCGTTCGGTCCTCACCGTGCGGTGGCCGAATTTCTCAGGTCGATCCCGCTGCCGGAGCTGCGGTACTTTGATCTGGTGTTCCTTGGACCAAGCGAGCTGGACGAGTTCGACGAGTTTGCTTTTGAAGAGGCCATGACGATTGAACCGTTGCCACTTTTCCAGGATCCTCCTCCTCGGTTGCGTACCCTCAAGGTGCAAGGTCTCCCGAATCCTTTCCTGTTTGGTCACTCTAATCAGCTACACCTCCCTGGCCTAACTTGTCTAAAAGTGGACTTTGTTGACTCTCCTCCTCGTTTGCTCGATGTCAGCACTTTGCTCCAGGTGACCTCTCAGCTTGTAGTGCTTCACCTCACCTTCGAGTTCACCGAGCCTATCCTTATGAAACCAGATCCCCAGATGCCAAAGGTCCACTTACCTTATCTACGAGATTTTGGGCTCTTGTACGTCAAGGAAGGCTGCTGGCCCATGAGTTTCCTTATGGGGTTTGAGGCGCCGAACGTCGACTTTCTACAGATTGGTGTGGTCGAATGCGAAGCAGGCAGCCGCAAACTCATTGAATACCTTGCTAGCGGAGGCAGCAAATCAAGCCCCAAACCTCTATTCCCCTCCGTTACTCACTTGAAAGCTTGGCTTGCTGGCGGGTATAGCCCCACGAAATTATTGAAGGCCCTCCTTCGCGCACATCCGCAAATCACCACACTGGAGATCCCACTTGCCCCGCTTGACGCACTCCTAGTCAAACCTTGGCTTGCCCCGAACTTGCAGCACCTGGGAGTCCTGGGACCTAGCAGCTCGCAACTGAAAAAAGTTGTCGATGCTCGTACTATAGCAAAGCTGCCCCTCAGAATGGTAGATGCCGATGCGCTGTTGGGATGCAGGATGAGATCAGTGGATAGGAAGTACCTTTCAAGCAAGGTTGAGTTTAGGTTTGTCAAATATCTTGGGGGCCCTCAAGTGGTAAACGATGTCCTGAGTGAGGACGAAGATGATTCGTTACTTGCTACCAGTGATTAGTTCAGTAGATGGTTATATTGATATGCCTATGCCCCGGTTCAAGCTCGAAAGCGTTGTATGACGAGGAGTGGATATCATTTTCAGACTGCCATGTGCAAAACTGCAGCACCAGCATAGCTCTAGTTTGCGTTGGACACCATTGTCACATATATGCATGCGTATATCATAGCCGGGACCAAGACACATGGATCAACCACAAGCTTACGGGGCTTACCCACGATATTAAATCATGATGCAGCTTGTCTCATCCCTGCTTTTCTTCTCTTCTCCTCCGCCTCGATTCGGTCGCAAAAATTTCCGATTCTTTAGGAGTAAACCTAAAAGCATGTCAAGGACATTTTGAAGCGCATATATTAATCAGGTGCTCACCCAGCCGTGCTTCCCTTCAGCTCCATGGGGGGTTCTCGAATCGCAAATGGGTTCATGTCATCAATCCGCTCCAGGTTTGCCAGGCTATGGTTAATGAACCGATGTGTTGCCTCGTCGGCTCGCACAGCTTTGACAACGTCCAACATGGTAGCGCCTTGCGGGAGACGCCAATACTCGAGCGCGATGGCCGGAGCGGGCTTCTCCCTCCATTCTGGGAATCGCCCAGCTTCAATATCCACAATACATTGTGTACTGGACAGTCTCTTTCAGTGTGTTCACTGGGAATATTAAAATACCGAGAGCTTACTAGGTGAACACCGCCTCTTCAAGATACCCAACGAAGCGATGTGCAGTTTTGGGAGAAATGAGGTATCCCAGGAAGAAAGCGTTGTAGAAAACACCTTGGGCGCCGAGGATCCATGCTCTGAACAATCGAGACGATTTCTGGATGACGCTATAAGCACATGGATACGGCTGAAAGATAGTTAAATACCTTAAGCGACATGAACGTCATTAGATGCATGCGTTCATTCTCAGCATCCTCGAGCAGAGTATGAATCCACCCTTGATCGTGTTTCTATCGCCGCTTATTCAGTTTGGCCTCTACATCCAGCGTTTATAATTCACCATCAGGCGAAGACTCCGCATATGACGAAGCATCCCTGCTACCATCCCTGGGACGCCAGCGATGCTTTCCAAAAATATGATGCGCTGTTAACCAGAAGTTCAGACAAGGTATCTAAAACACAGAGGATGGAATTGTGGTTAAAGGTATTTACCATTAGCCACTTGCGCTCCGTCATCGCGTAACCCCGCTGGCGCAGCTCGTCCAATGACATGGTTGTATTAGCGGGGAGAGGCTTGTATCCATACCCGGAGAAGAAATCGAACCCCCAACTGTACATGTCGGTGGACGTTAGGAAACCCTTAATCTCGTGTTTGAGGCGAGGAAAAGGAAGACTCACCGGCAGAGTTGCACCAGCCTCAAAGCTATTCTGTTGCCGGCACTTTTGGGAGGGCTATGAAAAGCTTTGATAGATCCAAGATCTTGCTCCGAATAGCTTGATATGGGATCAGTTCAGAGGACGGAATTTTCATCTTATTTGAGTGGCTTACACAGGATGAGATAAAACCCAGTCCCCGTTTTCGTGTTGGGACTGTACGTCTCGTTGCTTTTCCTGTTCCTCGGCCGGATTTGGGTGGGTATTAGAGGCCGAGCCTCGTGCATGGGACCTCAAAAAAACACCTGGAGGATCTTGACGCACGAGGTAGAGATTGGATCTTGCCAACGCAAAGCTGGGACGGACGAGTCGCAACCGATACGCAGAACAGATGATGGGAGGGCGTAGCATGGGATAACGCTTCCTAAGACGGTGAGAAGTGCAAAACAGCAAAGTTCGTGATTTGGTATATCTCAGCCTGAGCCTGCTGGAGTCTGGAGAGTCTTGCTGGGGAGCCTGTGTATCACGCCCTTAAAGCCATGAATAGAGAAGCATCATGAGATCATATCATAGATCAGGAGGCGTTCTTTCGTCGGATGCAGAGGGAAACCAAGTGAAGTGCGTCATATGGACGTTGTCTGTTAGAGATGTTGTTAATCGGGATGAACCCTATTTAAAATTATGTGCAAACAAATCCCGCTCAATGGTCACGTGATATTCAAATGCACTCAGCGACTAGCGAACACTGCGAGAGAGTTCCAACGATGCATGGAAGGAATTACGTTGCACAACAACAATTTAGACATAATACCATGAATATATCAGACAGATATGAATAAAACCGGTCGTGACACGTACACGCGTTCTCATGGCCTCTGATTTCTCTCATCGTCACTTGGATCATCCTCTTCTCCAATCCCAAACAGCTCTTCCCTCGACCTCGAGTCCCATACGTTAGCCAATCGTGTGCTACCGCCTGGTTTAGTGTTGGATTTTGAGGGCTGAGTGTGGAGAGGGAGGGATAGGTTTTCTTCGGAGGAGGATGGGGAAGGTTCGCCTTGACCGAGAGGTTGGTATAATCGGGCGATCTCGCGCCTGTGACGGTGATGCCTTTCAATCATGTACGCAGCTGCAACAAGTTGACTTCAGTGCCGCCCGGTAAGCTCATCCGCCTGGCTTACCGTATAGCCCTACTGTAGACCCCAAAAGATTAGCCTGGTGAGTGAGCGACGGGTTGTTATTGTCAATCATGTATCGGAGAGGTGACCACATACCAAAATATCGCCAACCTGGAAGGTCTTATTCTGATGTCATTTCACGGTCAGTTGGTAAACTACCAGACTCCAACCTCGAGACTTACAGGGAAGAGTGACTGAACAATTTCGCTAATGACCCCTCCAAGCAAAAAGCATGTGAGAAACGTAGAGATCATAGCTGTCAAGGATGGTTGGCGCCGAAACAGACCACTGGAACGAAGTGGGCATACGAAAGTGTCTCCAAATCCATATTCTTCTAGCGTCTCTGGTGAATTCAAAGGTGGTCAGGTAGTCTTCACCCCGTCTGAACAACAGACCTACTCTTCCACATCAAACATAAGGTAGAATAAAGCCGTGGCGGTTCCAATACCGAGAAAGTGCTCGAGCTTGTCGTTCATTATGCCGTGCGCAAAACTCGTGAAGCCCAGTAGTGACAGCAGAAGCATCAAGGCAAAGGTAAAGCCAACGAACCACTACTTGAGAGAGCCAAGCGTTAAAAAAGTTCTTTAAGCGATATGATGAAAGTGCTTACCGGCCGAACGCGTATAGGTAAATCTAGGTGTCCCGGCATGCGCAGCTTGTAAGAGCGCATAATCGACTTTCCAGCACGTTTGAATATCCCAGAGTCCATCGTCCAGCCGAGTGATTAATTCAAGTGTATCCGTGACCGGAGTTAAGGTTGAGTTTGGATCGTTGCGTGGGTACAGGTTATGTAAACCTCGGCCTCCGCTTGTCTTGTTTGGTCGGAAAGCGCTTGACTCTACTGGCACTACCATGTCTATTATCGGCACACTCACGACGTCTCTGCAGGAGCATCCTGTCAACGTAATCCTACTGGGTATTATCGCGTATCAGGTCTCTTCGCTCCTTCGATCATCGTCTTCGTCTACCTCACAAACTAGCATTCCGACTTCTCATAATGAGTCTTACAACTGGAAGCCAGCAAAGCACCCATCATGCACGGTATGGAAGAAATACACTCCTCAGACCCTCGAACCTTTTAGCGGCCGAGATGGTGGTCAGATATTACTCGCGATTGATGGCAAGGTTTTTGACGTGACAAACGGGCGTAACTTTTATGGACCTGGTCAGTAACACTCATGAAGAAGCTATGGGACTTGGGCATTCATTCTGTCAAATTATCAGACGGGATGTACGGGAACTTTGCTGGACGAGACGCGTCTCGTGGAATGGCAAAACAATCGTTTGATGAAGGTTAGTCGTCTTTGATTGCGTGGTGAGATGCCTAACGGTAACCCGGCAGATATGTTGACTCCGATTGACCAACCTCTTGACAAGCTCCAAGATCTCACTCGCGAAGAAATGTACGTTCTTTTCCATGTATTTAGTACCCCGCCTAGACTAATTTGTTTGTTTCGATAGCGCGAATATGCAAGGTGAATCCTTATCATCCTGCTATCATGGATGACGCTGACACATTATCCCACTCGCAGGATGGGTCGAACATTTTACAGGAAAATACGCCATTGTTGGAGAACTAGTCGAAAACGGAGCGGCGTAACTAGGAATCTTGGTGACTGAAAAACCACTAGTCCGCTGTCTGCCCATTTGCTTTGTCCTGCTCGCCTTGAATACGACATTGTCTCGTCTTATCTTACCCGCCCACAAATGGTTAGACTAGAGCCATATTTAGAAATTACGTCGGGATCCACGACCTCTGACGTCACCCGCCGGACCCACCAGGGGCTTCACCCCTTTGCAGCGGTTCCAAGGATTCGGTGTTCAGGGCGGGTTCTAGGAGCCCTTTAAAGCAGACGAGCCGAGCCCCTCTCTCTCATCTCTCACCTCCACTTTCCTCTGCAGCTATGGCTACCCACGCGAATATCGAGTACTCTACCAAGCGCGAAGAGCACAAGGACTTGAATTATACAATGGTTAGTTTATAACGAAATCCGCTGCGACACGTCTTGACCATGTCTCTCAGCTCCAAGCGTTCGAGTGGTATTGTCCTGGTGGGGGTGTCCACTGGAACGCACTGAAGGACAAGGTCCCAGAGCTTTCGAGCATGGGCATCACTGCCATGTGGTTGCGTGCGTATTATCCGTCCTCTGACCTCTGAAACTATTCGGGCTGATACTCTACCTTAACCAGCCCCTCCTACCAAGGCGTCTAATCAGGACTCGGTTGGCTATGACATTTACGACGTGAGACCAACGTCCAAGTCGCCAATGCATCTAACCCCTATCTCAGGTCTGGGACCTCGGCGAATTCGACCAGCAAGGAGGAAAGCGCACAAACTATGGCACCAAAGAAGAGCTTGTGGAATTAGTCCGCTACGCGCATGAAAACGGCAAGTTGGGCTACATGTGTTCGACGTTGCCATAGTTGATTCGGCACTCGTTAGGTATCGTTTCATACGTGGACGCGGTTCTTAACCATAAATTTGGTGCCGACCATAGCGAGCGATTTCGCGCGACTGAAGTCGACCCCCACGATCGCACCCGCGACATCAGCGATAAATACGATATTGAGGTCTGTGGGTTATACTTTGTTCGTAGCTAGACTTATCTATTTGAGTAGGGCTGGACTGGCTTTGACTTTCCCGGACGTAATGGGAAATACAGCCAACTGAAATGGACCTTTAATCACTTCACGGTTCGTTGCTATCCCTCGGCACACTCTCGCCGCTATCTGATTGAGCACATACCAGGGCGTGGATTATAATAACGATGGAGGCAAAAATGCCATCTTCCGCATTGACGGGAACGGGAAGAACTGGGCTCAAGGCGTCGACAGGGAGAACAAGAACTATGACTTTCTTAGTAAGTAGTCGGTCACCTTTGTTTAAATCTACTGTTCGAACAGGTTGTACAGTGGGCGCCGACATTGACCACCGCCATCCTGAAGTCAAGGATGATCTTCTTGCGTGGGGAAAGTGGGTCATTGACGAGATTGGTGCCGCCGGATTCCGTTTCGATGCTATCAAGGTGACTGGAACCCCAGAGCTTGAAATTTGTACTAAACTCGGCTCACCTACTAGCACATCGACGAGGTCTTTATTGGAGATTTCATCAAGCACGTCCGAGATCAAACGAAGAAGCCGTCGGTGAGTGAAAACGTAAATACTTGGCACCAAATTCTTACTACCGATTCTGCAGATGTTCGCCGTTGGTGAATTCTGGAAAGACAGCCTCGAGGACATTAACGCGTATCTCAACAATCTCGGCACACAATTTAGCGTGTTTGACGCACCTCTCCACTACAAGTTTAAGGAAGCGGGCGAAGCTGGGAGTAACTACGATTTGCGCAAGATATTCGACAATACGCTAGTCAAGATTCGTCCTAGGGATGCCGTGTGAGTTGATTGTTATATGTTTACGAGCAATGCCTAATAGCTATGCGAACACAGGACTCTGGTGGATAACCATGACACCCAAGTTGGCCAGTCGCTCGAATCCTGGGTCTCTCCTGGATTTAAGCCTATCGCATATGCTTTCATCCTTCTTCGTGGAGACGGTTACCCGTAAGCACCACGATCTAAAATTATCCTATCCGAGCCCTAACACGCCCCCAGTTGCGTCTTTTACGGCGATCTGTACGGTTGCGGCGGAGACAGCCCCCAAGAGCCCGTGTCGCAGCTCGCAGACTTTATTCGCGCTCGTAAACTCTTTGCGTATGGAGAGACTCGTGATGTATGGGATCACCCTAACTGCGTCGGGTTGGTATATCTCATCCAACAAACCTCGGAGACTATTGACATTGGTCTTAGATGGGTCCGTGCCGGTGATGAATGGCACGACGGATGCGCAGTGGTAGTCTGCAACGGAGACGAAGGGTGCGCATATAGTCTTGTTTACTACATTGCTCGAGGTCCTAACCTATGTTTAACAAATAGCTCCAAGTTTCTGTACGCCGGCAAAGAACACGCTGGCGAAAAGTGGACCGACTTGCTTGACTGGCACAAAGGCGAAGTCACTATCGGCGAGGAAGGGTGGGCCGAGTTCCGTTGCCCAGCCCATTCTGTTAGCATCTGGACCAAGACCGACGCTCGCGGCCGCGAAGAATTCAAGAAATAAATGGGAACTGTTGGAATGAATGGACTAGACTTTTTCCATTGAAAGATGGTCGCTCTTATCATAGAAATGTGGTCCTGGGATGTACCGTAGAATTATCGTAAATGTTTTAAATTGTGACTTGAACTTCAATGAGCGTTTTCAAGTTGCGCACATTCATTAGTCTTCCTCCATTTTACCCGTCGCCCGGGCTTTCTCTAGTCGTTCCTTCATCTTGGCTTTCGCACTCGTAATCGCGCCCTCCAGCTCGCCCTTTTTCGCCAGCTCAACTAGCAAGGCATGGATGAGTCCAAGATGGTTGTGCTGCCGGAGCGCACTCTCAAACTAGGGGGAAATACATGGTCAGACAGATATCTTGGTCTTGAAATATCACTCACGTCCCAACGCGCTCGCTTTTCTTGCTCTTCGGACAGCTGACCCATGAGCTCCGCAGTAAGCTGCTCTTGCCCTGCAGCCTGGGCGGCAGCGAGCCGAGCCTGGAGAGATGGAATCGGGTCATCCCTAACTGCGAGAAGGTTGAAATGGAGCTGCCCCAGCGTCAATGTCATGCCCCGAACCGGCTAAGCAACACCGCACTCACCGAACCAGCCGGGTACGTCCCGATCCTATTCTCAATCACCTCCCTCGCCTTGGCCACCCAGCCTTCCCCGTCTTCCGCATACGCACCGTGCGCAACCGGTGCACGCTTTAGTCCGTCTAGTTCGTATATCTGGCCCGCGATAGGCAGATAAGCGATAAAGTGGTACGCGTCTTCCGAGGACTGGGGTTGTGGACCGTCCGAGACGGAGAGGACGGACGGTGGGGAGAGAGCATTGTGGGCAGAGCGGAGAAAGTCGGAGGATGTTACGGCGAGGCCTGTTGTCTGGTGGTGGTAGGGCAAGCTGGATCAGAGGGTGAGGGAAAATAACGAGAGAGCACATACCTGGGAATCCATTCCTGTCGTGAACGAAACGAGGTCCGCGAGTTCTTGGCCCATCTTCATGGACGGTATGTTGCAGACTCCGTTTAGTACCGCGATTGTCGCGCATGCGTTGTTCACGACCTATACCATATATATTAGACGGACGGGGCCTTGATTATGCCCTTACCTGATGCGCAAAAAATCCCGGAAACTCTTCATCGTACCTACCCTGGCCGCCTCCAGACTCATCTCCACCGCCGATCCACTTGAACAAAAAGATCAACGCTCTGAGAGGTTGGAGCGCAGCCAACGACTCTGGGTCGAGCGAGTAGAGGTCATCGACGACGAGCGGGACACCAAGCGTCTTTAATAGCTCGCTAATGCAGGTTCAGGCCAGGTGCATAGTTAGGGACTTGAAAGAACGCACGTAAAGACTCCGGGGTCTGATTCCGTGAGCTGCCACCCGCTCGACGAGTCTTCGTCCATCACGGTTAAGTCGAATGATTCATTTCGGAGACGTCATCAGGAGCCAAATAGTCACAAATACTGTGCGGCCGAGTCGAAACATAAACTTCATTGGACTAGTGATACATCATAGAGTAAGAAAGCGGTCGCAATAAATTTACAATTCCCCAGCCGCCCTGAGGATTTCTGCAGACTTTTCCTTGGCCTCTTCCGAAGTGTTGGGATCTGGACAAGTCAATTAGAAAAGTCAAGGTTTGAGTTCGGTGTACACTCACTCGACAAGACACCTTTGTGGCCGGCCAAGACGTGCTTTTCATGTTCTTCGCGCTTGGACTCGACCGTTTGAGTTACAGGGACGCCGGCATCGGCCAACACATGCTCGGCGTTAATTTTGGCCTCCGTGCTTACAGTGGGATTAGTGAGCGTAGCCTTGTAGCCACCGAGGACGCGGTTGTCATGCTCCTCGCCGGTGGTGGTGTTTTTTGTGGCAGTCATGCCGGCAACGGGCTGACCAGCTTCGGCGAGGATGCGTGCCGCGTTGGCCTTGGCCTCGGCGCTAACCCTGGGGTTGCTACAGAGAACGATGTGTCAGAATCGGTGTAGCAAGAGCGTGGGGAATACCAACGAGATAGCAGCCTTGTAGCCAGCGAAAACATGGTGCATATGAGTGTCTTCAACAGAGCCGGCGGGCACAAGCTCGCCAGCCTCGGCGAGGATCCGCGCCGCGTTAGCCTTGGCCTCGGGGCTAGTGTTAGGGTTACTGTGAAACGAATCAGATTAATTCCAAGCAGCGAACCAGCTCGAGAATACTAACGAGAGGGTGGCCTTGTAGCCAGCGAGGACGTGGGTCTCGTGAATGTCAGACATGGTATTGAAAGTGGTAGATCAGATGAAGTGTGGAGTCGGGGTGATGGGGTTGTGGGTGGCGGACGCCTGTACTTATACTTTTCATCAGCGGGCTAGTTGACCGCAAAATGTATAGGTGACGTCGCATTGCGTCACATTTGGGCCAGTCATTGTGGCGCTGTGGAGGTGCAAATGCGCTAGAACGCGACCACACGTGATCGGATACGCGACGCGTTGCCCGCTTTTACGACTGTATGCACACATTTGCTCTCTAGTACGTACAAAATATCTAACAATCTCGCGGATTTACTTCCCGGGAACATCAGAGCCCATGTTTACTGCCGGCGAGCCAGCTTATGATGTCACTCGCCACCTCGAAGGCGCCAACGGCCAAACTGACCGAGGTGACATTTGCCAATCCGATGACGACTTTGGTGGGCCTTCTAGCTCGTTATAGGCTTATTGCGAGCCACAGGGCTTGCCGCGCGTTTGTAGCGCATATATACATGCTGCTACGGCCCGGCCACTTGTGGTTGACAGGTGACTCTGCCTGCAGAAGTCAGCAGCTGGAATTCACCCGCTGCCTTGGCAGATGGTTCCCAGCTGGCGGAATCAGCGGAATACAAAATATCTTGCTCAGATACAGCCCAGCTCCGAGGCCTATTGAGCCTCGATCTGGGAGAGCCGGACGGCTCAACACCTGATTTTCAGCCGCTAAGCCGCCTTCTAGAACTCATGTGACTTGCGAGTGGAGCTCACTGGCCGAACGACTCAAAAGCTCCAGGTTTTCTTGGCGACAAACAAGGGTATGCCTAGTATCGCCCCTCCGCTACCTCGTGGGTCCCGACGAAATAACCCCCCACGATGTATACGGATTATAGGTGGTTATATGTTTTATCGCTCGACGTTGACTTTGAATCTGCTCTGCAACCCAATCGAAGCCGTACACCCGCATATACCCTCAGTTTAGCTCGCCACGATACCGCTCTAACAGGGCTACTCGATCTCCGTGTCATAAATACGATACATTGAACATCCCAAGACAAGTTTTACACTACAAGATTCTTCAAAACCCATTGAAACAAAATATTTAGATCTTGATATATTGCTCGCCTACTCCTCCGCTCCCTTGCCCATCGTGTACCAAATGACGGTGGCGATACCCAACACGGCACTCGCCACGCAGCCTGTCATTGCCCCGATGCCCTTGGCGTTCCAGCCGAGCTTTTGCGGGTAGGGTCCGACCGTCAAACCACGGAGGTCAGTCGTCGAGTTGTGGCCGGCGGCATTACCGGAAATAGGCACGCCAAGCATTCTGCACTGGTCGAAATAGTATTGTGGGGGTTTGGTCCATTGTTGGACGAGGTTCGGGGCTTCGAGGAAGACCCAGGCCTAGAAGGGATCGAGGTTGAGCACGATCGAGTAGTGAGCTGGCGAGGGGACTTACGAGACCTGCTTCTAAGTGCCTGGTGGTAGTGATAAGGCATATGGTCAGTACGTGCATCCGACTCGGCACCGCATGGTGAACCTTACCATTCGATGTGGCCTTCGGAAAGAAGCGGGGCAAGGTGTCAGTCGGGGCCGATACCTTGCAGAAAGGGCATGCACTTACAATGGAAGAGCCACGCTCCTGGGTTGTCAGCCTGCATACACACTATTCGTGAGCGAGATCCTTCGGTCGTGTGAACCCAAAGATACGCACCTGCCATCGGAGCGTTACGGAGCCTCCCGACGGAATTTGCACAGTGTCACGCCAGATTGGGTTGGTTTGATTGGGGTTGAAGGGTGGGTTAATGGCGGGGTCGTCCGAGGTCACGTCGTCCGATTTGTGCATCTAGTGCGGTAAAGTCAGCTGAAATTAGCAAAAATAGAAGTTTGAGAGCGCACGATTGCAAACTTGTGTCCGTGCAAGTGGCTAATCGCAAATCATGAGAAGATATCCGAAATATAGGCGAATACGACTTACAAAGGGTGCTTGCCGGCGTCCCAGTTTACCACAGTCATCTGCATGATTTCGCCGTACTCCATAACGACTGTATTTGGACCATATACGCTTTGAACGGAGGCATCTGCCCCCATCGTGAGCTCGGAAATGGTGCTCGGGACAACGGGAACATTCCATGTAACGTCTACGAACAGCCCATAAATAAAGTGCTTGAGAAGCCGAGAATAGACATACTGTTAAACATAGCACGGTTGATACCATTGTCCATAGTATCGAAAAATACACCAAGCTCTAGCTCGTTGGTGGAGTTGGGCAGAGTCATGGGGTGTAGCGGCTTGAAAGTCGTATCCCACGGCATCGAGTTGTAGTCGTCGATCGTTTGCTCGGGCGCCATCGAGGCATTGGGCGAGTAGGTGATCGAAGAGGTGATGTCTAGGTCGTCAAGCATCAGCTTTGCAAGCGTAACATCGCAATGGTCAACTTACTTAAGATGAGGTCGTCGGGAATGACATCAAACATATCCCCACTATGATCAACATTGTTAGTATGCGACCGGGGATACATGCAAAATATACCCACTCCATGTTTGCATGAATAGCAAAGTTTTGGGAAGTATCGTTGCGGGCTGTAACCAAGATCGAATATCGCTGGGCGACCGTCAGAGTCAACAGTGGGGTAGGAGCCTCTTCAATGTCGGTCTATGACGTGGTGAGTACAGCGTGGACGAGATGAACTTTTGGGCGTTACTCACCCCATCGACTTCGATGATGCGCATGTCGTGGCCATCAATCCAGAAGAAGAACATGGCGAATGCGCTAGTGTTCACGACACGTAGGCGATAGGTTTTCCCTGGGACAAAGTTGAGAGTAGTGTTCTCGTTGAATCCAGGGAGATAAGTTCCGTTTGCGGAAAAGTAAATTAAAGACGAGTCTGAAGACGCACGTCAGTAAAGCAAGCTTGCACGGTCCAAAAATCTGGCCTACCGGGGACAGGCTCGGCGCCACCTGGGTTCCATCGGGACAGAAATTTGGCGTTGTTGACCGCGTGCTCTTCGTGATACCAGTCTCCCAGGATGACGGTCATCTCCTCGTCATAGGACGCTTTGTATGCTTCAAGAGAGTTCCCAGATGCGTCTCGGTAGTGGATGACGACAGGTGCGCGGAGGCCATCGACGTATTGACCCGATGCATGAGCATGGATCCAGTACGTACCCCACTGGGCCGACTCGAGGATGGGGACTTCGTAGGTGAACCATTGTCCCGGAGGGATTCCACTAATGGAAGACCAGAGGTTAGAGCTGCCACCAAATAAACGAACAAAATTCACCATTGGGAGACTCCGACTGCGCCATCAAAGTAAGTCCGGTTGGGGAAGAACATGCCATGGTGATGCAGAGACGTGGGACGATCCAGCGAGTTGTACTACATCATATTTCAGTTAAATATATAACCGAACTTTGAGGCGAACACTTACTGCATGTACCAACAGCGTGTCGTTGCTGCTAACCTCGATCGGCGGGGGGCTAGGAAAGGCAAATGAGTCGAGGAGTTTAGGTTGAGATCGATCGTCACTCACGGCCATGTTCCATTGATTCCGATGACTCTACGCTCGTGAAGACCGTCCGGGTTAGCGTTAGAGTAGGTTATATTCCACCTTTGGAAGGTATGTCAGGTGATGGGGGAACTCAATGAACGTGGCACACATACCACACTTCGTGGATACCGGCCAGCGCAGGGGCTGCGAAGCTGGCGAGGGCCAAGAGAGGGATCCTCATCGTGATGGGGGGATGGTTGGAGTTCTCGACCAGAGCCACCCCGCCAAGTTCATATCCCAATAAATTGGAAATTGATAGCGGTCACGTTCGGGGACGGCTACCGATAAGATTGCGATAATCTTGTCTGATAAATTTTCTCGCCTGATTTCAGAGACCCCACGAAAGGTCCCGACACTACAGGACCGCTTCGGATTGGTCAACTGACTCGAGTGGGCTCATGTTCCTCGCTTCTCTGTCCGCGTGCATGCGGATTTCGTGGCCAAGCCGGCGTGTGTCCTGAAAATAGACCAGATCTTTCGCTCGTTCGGATATCAGATTGCGGGAGATAAGGAACAGCCCCTCGCCTGAAGGCGGCATCCACCCCGTTTCCATTAATTCATCCGCCTAGCGGCCGAAATTTAGGCACGCCTGGTCTCGCCTCTCGCCCCTGCCCTCCCCCCCCCCAGGTTGAAGCTTGCGACCTGAGCACGATGGCGAAGAACGTCTTTAGTGTGCGTCCTATTTCAGCTGCCGCTCCCAAGCACTATGCTCACCGTTCATTCGCCATCAGGTCCCAATCTTCTTCATTGTGAGCATTATACAGCCCTACCTACACAGTACTCGAGCTAATCATCGTCTACAGGTCTTTCGCGAGGCCCTCGAGGCATCCATTGTCATCTCAGTCTTGCTCTCACTCGTCGAACAGATTGTCCTCAAGGCTGGCGCAGGGCACCCTTCCTTGTCAAGTCAGGTACAACGGGGTGGCTCTAACCCGGCACTAGGCCGTGCGCAGACCCGTGAATCCAAAAGGTCCGGCCAGCATACAGGCGCACACGACCCGCCTGCTACTCCGCCGGAGCATGATCATGGCTCTGAACACGGTAACGAGGGCGTCCCAGACTACAAACGCCGTCTCATTCGCAAGATGCGAATCCAAGTCTTTGCCGGCGCTGGCTTGGGGCTTATAGTCGCGCTCGCAATGTGAGTGCTCCTGTGCCAGTCACTTTCAGTCGTAGGCGCTAATCACACTCGTATTCAGCGGAGCTGCGTTTATTGCCGTTTGGTTTACCAAGGTCGTCGACTTGTTCTCGTCAGCCGAGGAGCTCTGGGAGGGTATATTCAACCTCATCGCGTAAGTTTAACCTGTGTTTTTCCTCCTACGCCTACATCGGTTCCTAACCACACGCCCTGACAGTTCGATCTTGATATTCGTAATGGGGCTTACCATGCTTCGCATGGACCGGGCCAAAGAGAAGTGGCGCATCAAGCTTTCAGACGCATTCGAGGTAGGCTAGGCCTCTCAGACGTGTGATTCAAGCCGCCAAACTCTTTCCGCAGGGCAAAGTCAGCACCAAAGGCCGCGGAGGGCAGAATAGCCGATGGGTTCTGTTCGCTCTCCCATTTATCACCGTTGTAAGAGAAGGACTCGAGGCGGTCGTCTTCGTCGGTGGGGTAAGCCTCGCAAGCATGTTATCTGACAGTCGTCCTCTTACAAATGATTGGACCGTAGGTCTCCCTTGGCCAGCCTGCAACGTCGATCCCCTTGGCCGCCATCATCGGTCTCATCTGTGGTCTCCTCGTCGGATATTTGATCTACGCATCGTCCTCCCGTACAAGTTAGTATTTCGCCACCCATGTGCACAGATACACTAACCTGGACCTTGACTAGGCCTATCCATCTTTTTGATTGCCAGCACCTCACTTCTGCTCCTAATCGGTGCTGGGTTATTTTCCAAGGCCGTTGGAGCCTTTGAGCGATACAAATTCAACACAAAGGTAAGTCGATCCCGAAATACTTCATTAGTGAATGTACTCACCACCGCTTAATCCGCAGGTCGGAGGTGACGTCGCCGAGGCTGGTAACGGCCCGGGCTCCTACGACGTTGTAGGCAATATCTGGCACCTCAACTGCTGCAACCCCGAGAACAAGACTGACGCACTTGGGTGGAGTGTCTTCAACGCCCTTTTCGGGTGGAGCAACAACGGAAGCGGTAAGTGTTTAGACCCAGGCCGGAACATCCAACAGCTAATGAAAATCAACTAGTCGGGACTGTGCTCTCGTATGTTTTCTATTGGATCGCTGTAATCGTCGCCCTTATTGTGATGAAGCATCAAGAAGTAAGCAAAATTGGTACTCCCATAGTCGATTATATGCTGAACACTCTTCAGGGGCGGTCCAAGGTTTTCAGGGGGTTTACTAAAGCCCAAGAGGCTTGAGCGCTGGGTAGGCCCCGGTGGAGGGGCGAATAAAGTCTCCGAACGTTTCTCATTTCTCCTTTTGAGGGTATACGCGATGTACAAACATACAAATATAAATGGGATCAAGTTGCAATGGCTTCAAGCAAGCGAGTGTAACGACACGTCACCCTGAACAAGTTCAAAGAAAATTTCAGCATTTTCTACGCTTTATGTGCTGCCTATATGCTCACATGGATTTCTTTTACGGGACTGGAAGACTCACTCTGTTCGGCAATAGGTTTCCTAATCCGATGCTGCACACACAACACCAAACAGGTCACAAGCACGACGGATTCTAGCGCCACCAACCAGTCTCCTCGTTCTCTTAGCAACTCCCACCCAGGACAGCCCCGGCACGCTTTGTATCCCCAGAGGTCGGCACCGTAATAAAATGACCATATTCCACCTCCGACCCATATAATGCACAGCACAGTGAGGATGCCAATGTTGCAAAAGTGCTCGAAGATGTGTGGGTCCTCACGCAGTCGAACGTAGAGAACACCTAGGTGGTAGAGGAAGGTACGTATGCCAAGCCTGGCTATGAAGGTCGTAAAGGGGTCATTGTAGGCTCGATGGGATGCGAGGACTCCGGAGAGACTGATTGCTGACGAGACAGTGAAGAGTATGAGTAGTTTGACTAGAAGGTCCTGACGATGGAGGTTGGAGTGGAATAGAGGGAGGCCAACCATGATAGGTACGGGAGCAGCTAGAACTCAGCGCCTCGGACGAGCGAAACTGGGGGGTAGATATGGTGGGGCCCAACTCCCGACTGTTTTTATCGGGTAAAGTTCCGGTATACCCGAGGTTTGGTGTCAAGGCTACCCTGCAGCAGAGCGCTTCGAGGCTGCCTGTCCTGTGCATATGTATAACCTGTGATTAAATTACAGACCGAACTGGCCGGATTTAGCGCCACGCCATTGCGTCCACATGGAGCGCACCGCCCGCCAGCCTCATAATACGGGGCAAAGAAGGTACTGAACCCGCTGGGTAAGACGTAACTTCAACAGGATGTATCTGACATCATTTGGTGCCAAGGCATCAGGAGATTTTGTTTCCTCATTTGCTCAGGATTTCGGTAGCAGCATGTCGTCTCTTGTACTCTGCTGGTGTTTCGGCCAATTTACCTTTGACCCATATTCCCCTCTTTGCAGCCCTACACATGGGACAGAAGTTCAACCGAGTCGTAAGCGGGGCAGGCGGCAAAGCAGTGAACGTACTTTGCAGCTGATTCGGCTTTCAGGAACGCATCTTTGGTATAAGGATGATATTCGGCGCCGCTTTGCTCGTAAACAGTTGCCCAACCGGCCTTCAACATCTCCATGGATAGATGCTGACCCTTGAATAGATTGCTCGGTAAAAACCTGGGAGGCAGGTAACATGCTGCTACCTGATGACCATATGGTATATGTTCTGTTCGGGAAGGTGTTGTTATCACGGTTAACAACGATACGCACAATACGTCCATGATGGTCTCTTCGCAGGGGCCGGCAGAATACGGTCTTTCCAAGAACCCGTTCTTTTAACCATTCGATCGCTTCTGCGCTGTGAGGTTGTGCCTCCCGTCCAAAATGAGCGGCCTGAAAGCTTGGAGGTTCGTAATATCTTTGGATGACCTCAGCAAAACCATACCTCTGGTGCATCAACCGCATTTATGCGTATATGAAGGGTCTCGTTGGCGAGATCTGAACGTTAGATAAGTGACTATTGACTTTTAGTCGTGACTCTAATACCTTTGGTCGTGGCAGGAACGCGTCTGAATTTCAGAGGCCAGTGCCAGAACAGTCCGGGCGTATGGTAGAATCTACATGGACGTCGGTCAAAGGGCGCTTGTGGGGACATTAGATATAGAGGACACACCGGAAATTATCGCCGTCTCCAACTCTTAAAATAGTCAGGGTGGATTGAGCATTTGCGCGTCAGAGAGTACCTTGTTACTACGCCTCTTAAGAGCGGTCGCGTTGACAGTATTCCTGGATGAACCCAATCTGCATTGGGGATCCTCCGAAAAGATTTGATAGCTCGGGACGTAGAAAATATCAAGGTAGCAGAAATGAATGAAGTCAGCCCCGCAGTCCAGAGAACAAGAGTCTGAGCACGAGGGTCAGAAGAATATAAAGCAGTAAGCTCCCTAAACTTTTTCGAGACTGGTGCACTAGATTCAGGCATATCAGAGGTATACGGTGGGGTTTAGTCGTTATGTCGTCGGGGATACAGTCATAAGAGCTTTGCAGTAGTCGTTACTTGGGAGGTGGTGGATGCCCCTGAGGCAAAGGGGGGTGTGATCTACCAAATCACGTCTCAGTTGACTAAGCTCGGGCGCCTCGATGTTTTCTCCGAAATTCAACCTCATCCTGCCTCACTATTTGGTTTGGTAAATGCCTCGTATTTTAGTCCGCGCACTCCTGAGGCAACTGCCCAAGTTATCCGCTCCGACTCAGATACCAGTCTTACGCACAGCAATCCCTTATGTAACTCCCGTTCCAACCGTGCGGCCGACTGTCGCAGCATTCTCGCCAATTCTCTCTCGTCTAACTCCTTCGCTCCTATCGGGAGCCATTCACCGACCAACCATTCCTGCCGCATATGTACCTGGAACTGTCCTAGGAGCCCTTGCTCAGGCGAGGCATAGCCATGGGGACGAGTATCAACCATCACAGAGGATACGAAAGCGCAGACATGGGTTTTTAGCACGGATGAGGAGACGATCGGGCAGGAAAGTACTGGCTCGACGTCGTTTCAAAGGAAGGAAAAGTTTGACTCACTAGTTTCATTTGGTGGTATGTATTTGTCTCTAGCTTGTACACCATTTCTCTAATTTGTTTGCAGGAGCTTGTGCCTTGAGCTCTGACATTCTCCAACTGGTTTCCACAGCTTATAGCGAGTAAACATGAACTTGTATAAAAATACACAATATGACTACGCATCGCGATTTACATAAAGGTTTTCTGCGGCCTCTTTCAACTTGGCAATTTTCTCTCGCATCACCGTGACCGCCATCGGCATCAGTTTTGGCGCAGGGATACTTCCGGACGATTCGACTCGGACTGTAAGTACCCATTAGTATTCAGCATGTAGACCCGGAGTTTCGACTCACACATAAAAAAGTCACGTATCCGGGTCAACTGGATCATCCCGTCAAATTCTTTGTGCCTCAGCACCTCTCGAGAAACAGTGTCCTTCCTCATGTCCTTCACGACTACTCGTTTTTGCCCTTGGGCGTCAAGCTCAACGGCTAGAACCCCAGGCGCAAAACATTTTACAAACTTGTCGCATAGTTCAGGGGGAATTTGTTGTCGGAATACAATGTGTGGCATCAAGCGATACGATGCAGTCGCAACTGGAGAGAACTTGGCGTGGTCTTGGCCGATGCCTTTAACGCAGTGCAGCTCCATTCCGAGTTCCTAATTTAAACGTAAGATAATGTAGCAGAGGTTGTCTAAATTTGCGTACCTGTCCTGGACGAAGCTTTGCTAAAAGAATCCGGCGATTGTGTGGGTGCGGAGGGTTGTTCCCAAAGACGTTAATCTGGTCGCCCACAGAGGTCCAGACCAGGTGTCCCGAAAGCACTATAGCCGGGACATTAATGAGCGATTACATGCAGACATATGAAGTATGACTGACCATTAGCATTGTTGTACAATACGGTTAGATCCTTTTCGTCCTTAGGTGCATCATTATTTCGTGTGCATGTCACTGACAGGTTGAACACTATAGTATTTCGGTCCGTGATCTCATCTCCTGCTAAAGTTACGTCCAATACCGCCCCATGTTTAGAACTAACGTGAAGCTCACCTTCCAGAAATTCGAGTAGCCCGGGATCGGCGCGAATGGGAACCAATCCTAACCGATGGGCAAGAACTTCATCTTGAATGACGGAGGTGTTGTTCCATATGTACACCTTCTCGATGGCAATGGTGGGAACCTGGGCAGTAAGATTGGAACAAAGCTCTCGAATTGCATGCTAGGATGACGCACCCACCTCTGCCATTAATATCCGCCGAAAGGCGTTCGCCACAGAAGCATCAACGCCAACCAGGTCGAAATCTACAGCATCCTCGTCGGATGCTCGAACCTCGACGTGTAGTTTCTTGTAGTGTAGTATTAATTTGTGTGTGTTAAATCTCACAAAAAGCCATACCTTTTTGAACTGTTCAAAATCCCAAGAGTGGTCCTCGCCTGGGTAGACCCCAGGAAAGTCGGTGCTTGCGACCTGTAGATTGAAACATTGTAGCATTAGCATTAAGCATAGAGTTCTGGAGAGCTGTTTATACAAACATGAGACACGCTCTCTGCATGTATCTGGACGTGTCGTCTAGGGTCATCCAGATTGCCGGCCATGGTCGAGAGTCAGACAGACTTTTGATTGCAAATTCCGGAACACCAAATTACAAAGTTACAATTATCCTGCTGCACTACCACCAGGTGGCTCGTGACTCAAGCTTTTGACAAATGACGTGGAAACCCACATGTATAGAAAGGTAGAGCTTCTGCCTCTAACTACGATAGAGTACACCAAAGATAGGTGCACTAATTATCGCACCAGACAGAAAAACGCTAAACCCCTCTTTGCACGCTCTGTTACATCCTCCAAAAGCCTGCCTTCCTCCATCGTCCACCACTCGGGTTGGGGAATGGTATCAGGCTTCTTCCCTTCCCTCATATACCCATCCCATCGGGCTTTCTTCGCATTGAGACCAGACATGATCCGAGGGTCACCATTGCCAGACATAATGCACAGTGCTGTACCTGGGGGAAGACCTTTGTGGATTGTTGCAATTCGTTCGTTTAAGGCTGTATATCCGGCATCTGTCACGGCAGAATCGACTTCTGCAGGTGGGAGGACGATTGGTGCGTCGGTATTTGGTTGCGCGCGAGGAACAGTCCCTGATCGTTTCTGGATTGAGATACCGTGTTAATAGGATGTGGAGGCAGCTCACATGCTAATGCCTGAGATAGTTCGAGTAAACGCCCAAACACAAAATCATGGTTTTGGGCAGCCTCAAGCACCCCAGCGACAACCTGCAGGCACTCTAGTTAGTGGCCAGTACGTGGAGCAAGGCAAAACCAAACCTGATCATCATTCTGACAGGCAACCGCTGAAGTAGCCTTTGCACCATGCCAAGCGCGCGGATTCCCATGATCGATCACGGCCGACGTCGCACCTTTACCATGCCTGCCGTTTGATTTAGCTAGTCGCTCAAAGATCGACTCGACGT
Source organism: Ceratobasidium sp. UAMH 11750 (assembly GCA_019677335.1). NCBI lineage: Eukaryota > Fungi > Basidiomycota > Agaricomycetes > Cantharellales > Ceratobasidiaceae > Ceratobasidium > Ceratobasidium sp. UAMH 11750. Next base: position 12,542 of record WSLM01000005.1, on the reverse strand, counting down.
CTTGCTTGAACACGCCAAAGTCGGGTCCTGCAATCGGGACCGCATCAATACGGTCTGAAGGAAAACCGGTGGATGTTCCAAACCTTCTTTCAGCTTTTTCTTCAGTAACTCCAAGCACGCGCGTGCGTCTTCCTCTGGATCGTGACCACCTTGTCGCACTTGGATTTCCCGGTTTAACCATTTCTGGGCGAGCCATTTGAGGCCAGGTTTGTATGGGGCCCCGCGTGGGTGCTTGTAGATAACGGAGGTGTCGATGCACCGTGGGTGAGCAAGTTTGAGCGCCCGTAGATCGTTTTCGAGCGAGTGCCCCAGCAAAATCGTGTTCCCGTCTATAATCTCTAGAAGGCTGGTTTGTGCATCGGCAAGCTTGAGTGTGATAGGGGCTAACTGTTCGGCTGTTATTCCAGAAAATCTGCAAACCCAACGTTAAAAATAGACACAGAGGATGCTAGTCGCACGTACTGCGTGAGGTAATCTATGACAGGTTTGTCTGGTTGAACCAGTTGGTCATATACAACTTCCTCTGTGCTGTAATCGACCGCGCAAACTCGCGCAAGAACCTTCCCGTCTTCTGTTTCGCACTGTAGATCCATCAATACATATGTCCATGGGCTAGTATATCTAAGCACACCATTTCACAATCTATTGCGATGATTTTCGGTATCTGGCCTTCAGATATGGGAGAACCAGCCGGAGTCTCGGCCCATCCATTCTCCCTCGTCTGAGCCACTGGCGCAGGTGCGGGCCAGCCGTTAGTGGAGCCCAAGGAGTCCGGATCGAGTTCAAGTCCTTCCCCCAGATAAGAGGGTATTGGGTACCCATTATCGAGCATAGCCGCGGTATCGAGCACGTACATACTGGGGTCGTTGCTGGATTCTAAAAACACGATTTCAGCGTTAGTGCAAATGCAAAACACCCACAACCAAATAGGACACTGACTTTGCTGCTGACGCTCTAGGAGACGCTTGCGCTTCTGCTCACTAGAAATAGGAGACTGGAGGACAGTGGCGAGAACGGAATGCATTTTTGTGGGTTCACCAGTGGCTCGAGTTGGGCAGGCATGCGAGTAGCAGGCGTTAATGGCAGGAATTTTGGATAAACCGCCTGTCGAAACGCTGATAGGGTATGCTGAGCCAACAGGAGGGTCATTGGCACCAACAGACGCTGGAGTAATCCCAGGTATGAGAAGTAATACGGCCCGAATGATACTTCGAGGATTCTAATAAAGTAAGGGTGGTAAGATAATTTGGTCTTTGGTACAGTAATTATTACGTACCTCTATTACCAAAAATTTGGTAGGTCCACCATCCGCGAAAAGATAAAGAAATACATCCCGTACTTCCTGGCACAAGCTTGTTATTACACTCTCAGCCCACGCGACGCAAAAAAAATAACGAACTTCCACAGAAATTGGAGCCTTTCGTTTCCGAAGCTCTCCCCCAGCAAATGACAGTGAAGGAGGCTTTTCATTCTAAGTGTGCGTCCAGTAAGACCCATGTGTGACAGATTGACTGTAAAGCTTACCTGTAACTTTGCCTCCGTCTTTTTCAACTTTTTATTCTTCCTTCGTTCAAATCTAGACCCCCCAGTCTGATTGCTACCCTCTGGAGTGTCTTTAGGAGGATGCGCAGGAGCAGAGGGAGAAGGAGGTTCGCTCAAACTGGGAGGGGAAGGTTTTCTTTTGCGGCTCAACGCCATTTCGCTCGAGTTCGAATCCATGTCCAGATTTCATGTAAGATTTACCCCGGTAAATTTGTACAAGATACAAGAGCATGCAGCTGCCGCAGTAGATACACCCCCGCTGGTGTGCCAGTCAACGTCGAGAGCAAACTACAAGCGCTTGAGCCGAGCTCGGACCCTGAGCTCCCTAGCGAATTCGCAATTACGCGATCTGGGAAGAAAACACGTCCCTTGGGTTTCGATGTTACCACCACCGTGTTCCTATTTCTCTATAAATTCTTTTTAGTTTTTTCTGCCCCCGTATTACTAGCATATCAGGCGAAAAAAGGGTGTTACAATGGCCAAGGTGGAGGAGGTAGACGCCCAAAGCGTGGGACCAGACAAAAAGTATATCTTGTCACAAGTATCCTCGCTGGCACACTGACAAGCTTCGCGGTAGGCAAGTTGTCGAATCGGAGCCTTCGATACTACAGCAGTACTGGGAGGATATCACAACTCTAAATTGGACAAGATATCCGAGTAAGCATCTTACTCCCAACGACACTGAAACATCCCTCACTCTTCATTGCAGGCTCCTCGTTTCGGCTCATGATCCTCCCGGTGCTACTCTGGCTCAACTGGAAAATCATTGGAACCTCTCCTGAGAACCCGTTTTCCTTCCTGCTTTTTATCTCCAACCCCGTCAAGACTACACCCACAGGTCAAGTGCAATACGCCAAAAGCTATGCTGTGAGCAACAATACGCTGGATCTCTTGCTTTCCTCACTAACCCGACTTGTAGGACCTAGCATTTCTCGCATATTATATCATTGTATTCTCCTTCATTCGCCAGTTCGTTCACATTTACGTTTTGCACCCACTGGCCCGCCGTCTTGGCCTTTATGGCAGCAAGGAGGGTCGCTTTGTTGAACAAGCGTACTCGCTCTTGTACTACTGTTCTATGGGTATCTTGGGACTTGTAAGCTCTTCTAAATTGGTTTTATCGAGCTGCAAACTCACCACCTGTAGTTCGTTATGCGAGAACTTCCAATCTGGTGGTATAGGACGGAGCACTTTTGGATCGGTAAGTGCCTCAATTGACGTTTGCGAACCAAGCTCAACAGCTCGCTGGCAGAGTATCCACATTGGGAAATGAACAAGCTCATGAAGACATACTATCTCCTCCAAACTGCCTACTGGTCTCAGCAGCTGTTTGTCCTGCTGTTGAAAATAGAGAAGCCCCGCAAAGATTACACGGAGCTAGTCATTCACCATTTCGTTACCATATGGCTGATTGGGTATGTCCCACAAGTGCTATTTATTCTAAAGTGCTAACCCGGACCTTCAGCTGGAGCTACTTGATCAACCTAACATGGATCGGGAATGCGGTGTTTGTCACAATGGACTGGAGTGACGTGTTCTTGGCGGTAAGGGCTTCAGCATAGTCCTGTGATAAACAAACGACTGATCCCAATGGTTGCTCCTAATCAAGCTTGCTAAAATGTTAAACTACCTCGATATGGAGGTCTCCAAAAGCATTGCGTTTACCTGGTTTGCCTTGGTCTGGACGTACGTACCTCTTTGCCGTCTTTAATGTTTGAATTTAACACCCGCACCAGATACACTCGGCACTATCTCAACCTTCGTATCATCTGGTCTGTCTGGAATGAGTTTTGGCTAATTAGGTGAGTTGGCTGGTACGTCACATAATGAAATCAGCTAATAAAACTTTCCCCGCTTAGGCCCGAAAACCAAATGTGGGATATTGCCCGAGGTGTTTGGTTGGTTCCATGGTAGGTTTTCTGCATAGCATAGACCTAGACGTTAGCGTTCATTCCGCTCTAGGATGCGATACCAGGTCTTTATTCCGCTGGTTTTGCTGCAAATGGTCAACCTTTTCTGGTACTGGAACATTTGGCGTATCATTATCACGTTCGTTTGTTCCCAGACTTGACGTCACAACAACATACTAACGGACTCTTGAAGTACCATTGTTTTCAAGAAGGACCTCGACGATGATAGGTCCGAACACGGAGACGACACCAAGGAGGAATAGTCCCTTGCGGAAACAGCATGTAGACGATTCTTGGTTATGTTTTCAATTAATCGGCGGTTATCGACCACCATTCGGAGTGTGTTAAGCTATTCATCGCAACTTGGCATGTTCGAAGCCTGAAAGCACGCCTCCAACGTTGGCGCCTAGTGTGTCAAGGTGGTAGCCCCTGTGTCAAGATTGGAGTAAATCCTCCCAAGTACCGAGTGGAGTGCCTCGATGTAAAACTTACCCTTCCATTGCAAACAAGGTCGGTAGTCCCAGTCCTCCAATCTCGCGCCCTATGTCAACGTAACACTCGGAGGTGAGTTGAAATTTGCATATAGGATCGTCCTTATATGTGTCAACCCCAAGGCTGGAATGGATGATCAGAAGGCGCTAAGGACGCGATGGAATGAGACTATATGCACCTAACTATTAACCGTTGAGGAGAGTATTCGGAGATCTTCCCAAGAACTTGTTTCAATGCCGCGATGTACTCTTTATTGCCCGTGGTATGTTGAGGCAGAGGGATGTTGAAGTTGAAACCCACACCTGGGCCTTTACCGATCTCTTTCGTCGTCCCAGTAAAATCTACCTCAAAGCGGTCATTCTAATCAAGCTCCGATGGACACACTTGGCAAGTCACCTACATGGGTAATCGCCCTCCGCATGCAACGATACATACAACACCGAAGGGTCTTCGTAAAACACCTCCTGGGCTGAGCGATGTCAACCACATGAGTGACGCAAGGCACCACAACTAAACTTACTGCCGTTCCCGTGATGGTAGTCGATATCTAGGATCGCCACCTTGCATACCTCGCCCTTGTCTTTACCGCCTGGTTCGGACTGTAAAAACCTCGCCGCGATCGCGGCATTGTTGAAGAAACAGTATCCTCCGCAAACTGCCGATGCTGCATGATGTCCAGGCGGTCTCCTACACACCCATATCAAGCCTCATTAACGAAATGACGATCACACGCATTCGAAGAACGAACGTCAGAGCGAATACACCAGGCCGCGGCCTATCGTTCTCCGTCGTCTCAGCTGATTGAATGCGGTATTTTTCGGCCAACACAAGGTGGCACGATGCATGCAGCACAACCCGCACGGCGGCCAACGCACTTCCAAATGTGTCTACGTCCAGCGGTAAAAAAAGCATGTTGGTTGATTGCTCCAGCACGATAACCGAAGCTCACCTGCTGTGATCGGACAGCTAAGATCAAAGCAATACAGGCCTTTGCGCGCAAGTTATTCCCCTATCGCAAAGGTTGGTGAAATAATGTTACCTGCTTTTGCCAACGGGGAGAGAGCTTTGTTTTGCACAGTCTCTTGATTCGCTGTAGAAAGCAATCCGGGATGTGGAAATACTTCTGGGAGGACTGCAGCCTACGAGATTTGGAGCGTCTGATCTGTCAAGTGGGGCGGCGCAATGCTGATGGAGACAAATCCAGCTTGCCTTGCTTCCACCGTCCTCCACCCACGATTTGTATGCGTGCTGGAGATACTCGACATATCCTGGGTCGTGGATTTTGCTGATAGCCTCCGACACGTCGATCGGTAAGTCAGTGTTGTCCGAATCGACATCAACCCAGTGCCAGTTTTTCGTTTGCTCGTCTGAATGCAGGTGAGACATAATCCGTTTCATTCTGTCCGGAGACTCGAAATATGGCACCGGGTTCCCCGAGAGTATCTCGACCTCTGGATTGTGAAGGGCGCATTCTTTGGAGTAAAATAGTTGCATAGCAGCAGTGATATCAATACAGCGGACAGGGGGTAGTCTTTTCCGCAGATTTTACGTTTAATCGTCAGAGCCCTTAGAAAGTTTAGAGATCACAGCTTTGCACTGCTCGCAGCTCGTGATGGTGGTCGTTCGACGCGAGAAAGACTGTGATTTGAAATAACCCGCCATCAGTTCCGCATTTAGCGCAGTCACATCAACTCTAAAGAAACTACAAACCTTGGATTAGATTGCATCCCCTCGTCCCTATCACTCTCTTCGCGCTGGACGAACACCACTATATCAGGCCTAGTCATGTACAACAAGAGTACGTTGAAGAACCCCGACAGGTTGAAAATCGCGACGACCACGAGATTGGCCGAAACGGTTGCTGGCTTCGTTTGTAGCTCTGGACGCGTATAGATGATCCATCGCACGATTGAGAGTGGTAGTACACTAATGACGTAGGCTGGTTCGAAAGCTTAGACTTTGATTCTAGTTGAAAACAGAGTGTTCTCACCGATCGGATAACTAGCAATAATTGGCGAAACTCAGTACGTGGACTGATTAGAAACAGGTCATTACCCACCTGATCATCATGATAGCCGTTCGTCGGTCACCATAAGCTCCTTTATTGTCGTGCTTGTGAACCCGCCGTGGCCAATGCGGCCATCTTGAACTTGGCACGATTACATCACCTATTTCCATCTCAATTCACGCATACAACCAATTAAGGTCTGATCCAACTTACAGAATAGTAGGCCAAGACCAACGTACAGCACAATCGTGACTGCACAGGTCAGCCAGAGCCAAACATATTCGGCTGCGAGCTTGGCGCCTTGGTAAGAGTCGCTGATCCAACACCCTATTTCAATACTGTTTCAGTAATGTGGGCATATGGCGGTAATAGGATGCTAACATGCTGGAGTTGGTGCAAAGAACAGTTGTTTGGGGGAATTGTAGTCGTGATGGAGGCTTATACCGATGATGGGCCAGAGGAGTAGGTATGACCAAACGATGCCGACGTATATAGCAGCGGTTTTTAGACCTGTAGATCTCAAGCCGCGCACATGCTATTGGAGGGATAAGCTTATGGTGTCGAAATATAAGAACAATTACTAACCGGAGCCGGGAACCAAATAGATGCAAAGGTTGAAACAGCAATGCCGAGTATACTGGCGGTTGTTAGTCTGATATCTGGTGGGCAGCCGAGATTATACCAACCTCAGGGCATCGCCTGTTTGCCCCATTAGTCGGAGCGCACCTTGAGCAGTACAGTATTCTCCACAATGACTAGAGCGTTCGTTGGCCCATTTGGCGTCCATCGCCGCTCCGATACCCTGGAGCAAGTCGCTCGCCAACAAAGACGCCTGGTAATATTGAGCCTCAAACTCTGTAGGACTCTGAACAATGGGTGTACTAACCACCAGGATAACGATTCCCCGCTTGAGCGTACGCATATTGCGTGGCATTCGTCGGTAAAGGCACTGGTTGTCGTGAGATATGCAAGACCAAACCATACGTGTTGAGACTTACCGTCACCCATATAGTATATATAATGACAGCAAGAGCCGACATGATGCCAACCAACGTTGAAAACTAGATGGTGGTTTTAGTAAATTATAGGAGGTACACTGAGAATGGCCTTACAGAATCCCCTATCGCTTGGCCGACAGTGAGTTCATAATGACACTCTCCGTTGTCCGACATGAATTAACGTGATGCTCGGGAGTGGCACTTTGGACTGCGAATGGTAGTTTGAGGGGGTGCCACGATCGAGGCTGGGAACTTCAGGCAATTTATAAAGGTCGAACACATACGTCCGCAACTTCCATCTTCTACCTTTATTCGCCTCCTTCGGCACCCAGCACCCTTTGCTATGCTGCCTAGCCCTTGTTTAGTTGACTGACGGGCGGCGGATCTGCAGATACAGAAATGGCGCACCATGATACGATCGACCTGGCAGTGCCGGTCCAGGCACCCAATGACTTACAATGAATTGGATGTTCCTGGCATTCCTGGGGGCTCTGTTAATCCACTTTATTTTATTCGATATCAGATGAATGTCTGAAGCTCCCTCCAGGACTGAACGGCGCATACAAGTTGGCTACGATATGAGGTCGATGGATTCGCAATCTGGGCGCGTTATCACGTGCTTCTGCATAGCGTCGATCACAACAGTCGATTGGGCGCTGTCCAGCTTCACCACCGTTGAACATTGGCTGGAAAAATCTTTTACTTCAACCACCTACAAGAACTCGCTCGCCCGTACCCCCTCGAACGAAAAATATCTAACCGAGACCCAACTCAAGAACCCCACATTCGTATTCGCCTCAATGTCGGCCCGGGTTGCTGCCGCGTCTAATGTCAACATCAGCAAGTAGGTTTTTCCACATGCTTCCTTGAAAAAAGTCCCCGCTCATACAGGTATTCCTCCGCAGACCCCGCGCGTGTCTAACTTGCCGAACCTCCAAGCATAAATGTGACGGCAACGACCGTTCGACGGTCCCCTGCACGCGATGCTCGCGCTCAGGAAAAGAATGCATCTGGCCAGCCAAGAAGCCCATGGGTCGACCGAGAAAACCGGTCATGGCCGTCGCATCTAATAGCACGCCCGCCACCACCCAAGGTGCGCTCCATCGGGGGGTCTCGGAGTCGTTGGTGCTTATTCGGTAGCAGATTCAACGCCACCAACTGAGTCTCCAGCCCCCGCGGGCTCCTCTACTGGCAGTCCAACAGCTTCAGAACTTCAGTTGACTCGTCAGGCGCGGAGTATGAGCGCCGTGTCCGATTATTTTGTGATACATGACAGTTTTAATTCCAGGCAACAAGTCCCTCGACCGAGGCCTACGGGTCGGGACTTGGAGATGAGGAACTTGTGAGTTTGCTTACCACGTTCGTCTTTCGCCTAACACTGTCTCGCAGGATTGAAAAGTACTTTGCCATCCCACACCACTATATCCCGCTCCTCCGACCGCGCCAAGACTTTCTCTTGAACCTCCCAACCACCCCCTTTCTAACAACGAGTCTCCTCGCGCTTGCCTCGCGCTATGCCTACCGCGCCGCCTCCAACGACTACCGCGAACTCGCACTCTCCCAAGCCAGCGTGACAAATGAAGCGACCGATCGCCCGATCGAATTTGCCCAAGCGATGATCCTCTTGGCATACCTCGAGTACGGACTCGGAAACGTCGTCAACGCTGCCAAGTTGAACAAGCAGGCGGTCGACCATGTGTTGCAGCAGGGCTGGCACCGGATGGACGAGGCAGACGGGCCGGTGTGCCATGATATTTCGATTGGTTCGGCCGGAGGGCTGGTTCCTCGTGCGAGGCCTGGGTGGAATGGACTAGGCGAGGAGGCGGGTGGGCGGACGTCTGGGACGGGGGGTGGTGTGCGTGGGTATGCGGATGAGCGGTGTGAGGAGCGCCGGCGGATTGTTTGGGAGTTGTGGATCCAGGATTTGTTGTTGAGCATTACTAGTGGAACGCCTCGGTACTTGGCCCAGTCCAAGTTTGCTATCCATTTCCCGAAAGATCCTGGTAACCCGGCTTTTCCATCGGTATGCCTATTCTTTAGTGCCAGAGAACGCTACTCACCAGAGTTGCAGCTATTTTACCCTCTTCGGATACGCTCGTTTATGTTCTTGGAAGAAGCCATGTCATTCCCGACATGCACTACACAACAAATCAGGAATGAAAACACACCAAAGCTTACCACGCTCGACGTCATGATCGACAACGCGCTCATGCAAGGTTTCCACACGTGGTCAGACGCCGTCCAAGGGATGAATGATTCAGACTCCAAAATCGAATGGCTGACTGTCCGAACGACGTGCTTCATGTCTCTTCTCGTTCTCAACGCGTAAGCATGTTTCAGCCACGACCAATCGTATTTTTTCATTGCTAAACGGCTGAAACAGGGCAATGATCCATCTGCACCACCGGTACGCGATCCCGAACCTGCATTTTAATTTCAACGTCTGCTCTGTCGCGCCCAGCGCCAACGGCCTTGCCGCACTCGCTGCGATCGCGACGGGGACCACACCAATGTCCACATCGACCGAGACCGAACCGCCGCTCGAAATTCCGCCCGCGTCGGTCTCGAAAATCACGAGCTCGTCCCGCTCGATCCTGACGCTCTTCCGGGACTCGCAGCGCGCGGCGTTGGCACAGGCTATCCCGACGCTGCACGCTCCGCCGGATACCGAGCTGCGTGGGCCGGCAGACGTGACACCTGCCCAGATGGATGATATATTGCGGCAGTCGCCGTTTTGTGGATGTTCGCAGGTGATTGCGAGTTTTGGAAGTGCGATCGAGGTCGCGACTGCTGGCCAAAAGTATCAGGTGCGTTTTTGGGTTGGCTGTTTTTTCAGAGCCGAGCGTTGACGGTGAGCGGGATTGGCGGATCGGATTGGTTGTGTTTCAGGCACAGGCGGCCTATAGGTATGTGGTCGCTCGTTTTGGCGGCGGTCGGCTGACGTGCTGGATTTTAGCAATCTCGAGACGGCGACGCACATCTTGAAGCGGCTAAAAAGCCTGTGGCCGGTCGCGGGTGCCTATGAAGGTTCGAAGATCTATTTCAAAAGATCTACCCAAACTGACGTTCCACAGAGGAACTTACAAAGTGCCATACGGCGGTTCAGAGTGCGCTCGAATCGTGGTGACCAACGGTGTTTACCCCGCAAAACGTTGCTCGATCTTCGGCTGGTGTTTGTATGTACATATGTACTTGTTCTCTGGGTATATGAGCTCGTCTACGATTGCGTGTTCTTCCCCACACTGAGGCAGCATCTCCCCGAGGCAATCCCTGGCCAAGAATGTCATAGTCGGGTGCGGGGGGGAGACAAGGTTCTGTTATCTGGACCGCCGCGTCGTCTGTGTCCTGACTCTGGGCTTGAGGATCGAGCGGCTGCGAGCATCAACGTTTTCGCATCAGGTCGCGTGGCAGGCCTTGGATTCTGTTGTTCTCTCTTGGCTATCCCCCTCGAGGACCTCGGCTGGTAGGGTTGGGGTGCGCGCTGGCCGGCGGCAAGGAGATAACCAAGTGGTGATCATCGCCGGTGCGTGAGCCTACGTCGGGGGGACTAGCGTAGTTGCAACCCCGCATTGAGTAATGTGGCGCAGCGGTGATCCCCAACGTCGAGGCGTGATCCGGGGTGTATGCGCTCGAGAGCAGTGGTTGAATGGCGGGAGGTGCCGCAGAGGTCTGGACATGTGAATGGTTATGGAGCGGGGCGAGGCTACATCCCAGGTTCGATAGGAGCGCGAGCGTCGACTGATGCAGACCCGATATGTGGCCGACTGCAGGGCTTGAAGCGCCGATCGCATGGTCGGGTGGACGGGTGCGAGGAGGGAAGCGTGGGGGTGCTGATATGGAAGGGCGGGCGGGGGTGCTATATCAGGACAATTCGCACAAATCGGACAGACTTCGGTCTTTTTGGAATTTATTGTCGGAAAGGTAGATGGAACTGGCGGGTGTATGCGTGTTCTGGAATGAATTGTATTTCATGTGGAGGCACGTGACGACACTGCCGTGTCCAGGCCTGCGGGATTTATTCTAGGGCGTCCCCTGGAAACTGGGAGCGCTCGTGTATGTGCGTGAGACCGGGGCTAGAGCGTCGGAAATAAGGGTGGAAATGGGAAATCGGGCGTACATAAGAGCGCCGGGGAACAAGCGGCGGGTCCCTCCCAGCTGCACGAGGCGTCCAATCAGCTGGGTGTGTCTTGCCTCTTTTACGTGCGCGATGCAGACCAAAAAGCAGCTCATCGTCGACCCGTCTGGCTCTGCTTCTGCCCCCTCACAAGAGACTTATAACCCCCCGTCATCCAGTCTGCCCTCTACTCGACCCGCCCCGTTTCCGTTGACCTCTGGTGCGTCTACTACTCTATAAATTGGCTTGTGCTCATTTCCCCTCAGAGAACATGTCTACTCTTGCCCGCGACCAAAAGGCCCGCTGGTCAACGTTTGACCCAACCTACTCGCCGGCCGCCTCGTCGAGCTCATCGCGCTCGGCGTCGCCAGAGCCCCGGCCAACAACGCGGCGGACGAGCCTGCCGCGCTCAAACACCATCTCCCACCCCCGCTGTGTGGCGCACACCCTGCCCCGCTCGCAGACCCACCCCACAGACCTCTCGGCCCACGCCACCCGCTCCCGGCCCTCGCGCACCTGCAACGAGGACATCCTGCGCTCGCGCCTCGAGGGCGTCCTCTCCAGTGCGTCCAGCAGCCGCGATGTGTCTTGCCCGCCCTCGCCCCAGCGCCGTCGCGGTGACTCGCTCACCTTTGGCCTCATTACCCCACCCCACGGCCCACTCCCGCACCCGCCCATGTCTCGCTCGCGTACATCGCCCGCACTCTCCCGCTCGTCCCACCCCAGCACCACCTCGCACTCGCCCATCACGCCCCCGCCCTCGCCCCCGTTTGCCGCGAACCGCATCGCGCTCCAGCTCAGAGACCGCGAGGGCTACGTCAGCTTTGCCGACGTCCAGGGCCTCGGCATGCCCCACGACGCCGACGAGGACGTCGACCCAGAACGCGGCCGCGGCCGCTGGTGGTCATTATGGAAGGGCTAAAGAGCCGGCCTCGTCCTCTCCTCCATGATTATTCCTCGCTGTAACAACATATCCTTCTTCCCTCCCCGCGGACCCTTCGTCTCTGGGTATTAATACGGGCCTGGTTCAGCTGCGGTATCCAGTTGTCTTTGTTGCTGTTCAACATGTAGCCCTTTATTTGTTTTCGTCGCCTCTCTGCTTTTACCGGTTGTATCGTCATTCCCTTACATTTATCGGATGTACGCCATATTGGCGTTGTGTGTTATAGCTTTATACATGACATTGAAACATGATATCCTCGCATTGTCGCCAGTTTGGGGATCAAGTAGCGTGGCACGGGTACCTTGCATGAATATCCGACCCTAGATGCTCTCATGCCCAGCCGCTCACGAGTCCAAGCGTAAAAAAGTCTAAAAAACTCGAGGCCGAATCCCCAATCACACGCAACCACCACCGGAACCTTGTCCGTCTCACGGCCGCAACACATGGCACATCAACCCGGTTCACACGCGATATACAGATAGATGTTTAGGTAAAATAGTCTTGTCCACTCACAAAAAGTCATGAGACGACTTCT
>WSLM01000004.1:0-75403 GCA_019677335.1 Ceratobasidium sp. UAMH 11750 | reverse complement strand
TGGCCACCCCACTCGTAGAGTACTCTGGAGAGCCATAAGAGTGCAGCCATACCTCATGTGACTTTTGTCACTCTTGTGCCTCCCTGACCACTCTGGTGGAGGGGGGGCAATCTCCTGATGTAACGACACAACGATGGGACGCTGCACCCGCATTCACAATCCGACTTTTTCGACTATGTCCATACCCCAAGTGACCTGTCGTGACCTGTTCTGGTTCCGTGGTTCTTGGCTCAAGGAGTGGTCGTTCTGTTCTGTTACTGCCTCTACGAGGGTCTGGTGTCGTTTGTAATGCTAAAGCCCCATCTGTATTTGTATATTCTAATGATGTTACAAGCCACTGTGGTAGACGAGATAAAGCAAGATGGGGCGCCATCTTGCTTCCGCTCTTTCTTATATACATGAGGGATCCGCAGTCCGCAGTCCGCAGTCCGCAGTCCATAACTAAGTCACGTGCCGTGCGTGGGCAAGGTCACGTGTAGTGACTACTGGCGTTGGCGCGGCTCCAAATCTTATAAGAGCTGCTTCGTAATCCTAGGGTCACATGATCAGTCATGGTCATGTGACCTTGTTGTGATTACATAAGTTGTTTGGTCTCACGATGGCAACTGACAACTGACGTCTGCATTACTAGGGAGAGATTACCAGACATCAGTGTTACGTTATGGTGGTTACAGGTCACGTGACGTGGGACGTAACCCGAGCGGCTTTGGTTAAATCTATTAAAAAAAGGGAAGAAAAATGGGGTCTTCCCTGGGTAGGTCACAACATGACCAACTGCGCCCGGAACACGGAGACTGGCCAACTCATACTCCAACCACTGATAGGTCATTCACACGACATGATGTCTGTTGCATTCTCTGCCGGTAGCCGTCAGATTGTCTCTGGGCTCCCTCAAACGACTGCCCACGGCCTGGCTGCCCACACTTACAACCCTGCAACAGTCCCACCCCTGCCTACCCTCTATTTACAATGCCACGGCTCGCTACCACTGCACCACAGCTTACCTCAAGCCCGACCTACCGATTCTCAAAAAAAGTATGTTACTTAACTACTTGCTGATCTATGTTCCAATGCTGATACCCGATCTCCTCCATGCGCATATACAATCCAACCTCCACCCCATGCTTTGCTCACACTCATACGACTGAGCACTGAGCAAAACATCTTGGTCACCCATTTTGTGGTTGAACGGCTTATACCTGCAGTTTTGCAGCCCGCGTTCACAAGCCTCTACGTTTGAGCGCACACGCCTGGCCATCTACCACCTGATGACCAATATGACTGTCCGCTTCCAGGACCACCTCACACCCTACATATCGCACTCAACCAGACAACATCGTTGGCACACGAGCAAGGCAAGTAGTGAATTGACGTTAAGTGTTGGGCCTCTGCTGAGCATATGTATCCGCCTGACCCATGGGTAAATAGCTTCTGCCTCTGACTGCCCCGGCCTGTATGGAGCGTGCTATTCCCAGCGCACTCATTATGTATATAGTTACAGTGCTTATGTACAATAATAGAACGATTTGTTATCATCTATATGTGAGTGTGTAAATGTTTTTGTGGGTGGTTAATTTGGCTAGTAAGGTACAGGCATCCACCATCATGTGAATTAAAAATGTTTGGCCTTCCGTATCTCGGCTTGTGGATCTTGATCATGTACATGACTTGGTAAGGGTGTATATAGGGACACTGAGAACTACTATTCAAAATCTCGAGACTATAGAAGGAAAACTGAGCGAGAGACAAGGAAAAATCTGTGAATTGGCTGATGACACGTGATTTACCATCAGATGAATCAATAAACAATAACAACCTCCAACAACTCCCTACCTGCTGAATCCTCCTCAAATTTGCTCTCATCGTCCCTGTAATCCAGCGCTTCAACATTCTCACGTGTGGGTGGAGTTTTGACTGGTTTTACCCATCAGGGCTGTCGATTCTCGCATTTGGCAAGCTCCAGCTCTGCCTTGCACAGCTCCAAACCACCCTCAAAGCACTCATGTCTGCCCCAATAACCATAGTGGCGATCACACAATGAAAAAAAGCAAGATTGAATAAGAACTCAAATGGTTACACCATTGTTTTAGCCACAAACATTTATTTGATTCATGTGATGGTAGCGATTCATCACGTGGTGGATGACTGTATGTATGGCTCAATTTTCCCCGGTGTAATATACATGTCAAATAAGGTGAAATTAGGGTTAATTTCGCCATTAACCGACCCCCCTGTTTAGTTTTACCTCCGATTTTTCCTGAGCTGGGAATAGGTTAGTGACTGAAGACAAGACGGGAAAAAGTTCCAACCTGTACATGTATCGGGACAGAGTGCACCTTTGGCTTGCGAACCACACATCCCTACAACAAAAACGATAAGTCCGTTTCCACTAATGGAGACCAACCAACTCACCACCCTGGCCCAAGACAACTGACACAAATCCAAGCAACAAACTCACGGAGTTAAGCAACATATCGAAAGATGGGGATGTTGGTCGACTCCCGACCAGACCAGACGAGTATACCCATCTTGTTCCAAGTGAGGTGATGGCCGGGAGGAGAAGTGGAAGTGTTCCCGGGGTCCCCGAGGCCCGGTGATGTCGGTGTAACAGCCGAGCGCTTAAACGATCGACGGCCGACCGGGGTTTGATCCTTCTAGTTCTTATCCCCGTCTCGACTCGATAACCACCGAGTATTAACCTCCGTGGCCCGGATGAAGTTCGACATATCCCCTCTGCTATGGGCGTTTCGATGCTTGCTCGTGTCGCCGTAGCACTTGGCTTGGTCGTGGCTTGTATGTTTTTCGTCATTTGCCGAGTTAATCTCGAGTAACATTTGTTTGGTAGCTGCCAATGCAGCGTGCACAAAGACCTACTCGGTATGTTGAACGTGGAGAATTCTCTAAAAACTGTTCTAATTCCGCCGGCTAGGTCGTCAGTGGTGACAGCTGTACCACCATTCCCCAGAAGAACAGCATCAGTTCTTACCAACTCACAAAACTCAACCCGACTCTGAATTGCGCTGCGCTCAGCATTGGCCAGTCGCTATGTGTCATAGGTGAGCCATAATCCTGTAAACTTTAAAACGATCTGATGATGGTCATAGACTCGACATACAATTGCCAACCGGTCTACACTGTCAAATCGGGCGATACATGTTCCAATATCCCGACCACCAACGGGATTGATACCATGCAGCTGAGTTAGTATCTTTTCCGTTCGTCTTGAATCTCTGTCTAACATGGTTTACAGTCAACAACAACCCTCAGCTCGGAACGGCGTGTGCGATTCAGGTACACCTTGCTCCGTTGGTACTTCGCCGGTATCTCACATTTTGGATTCGTAGGTTGGCCAAAACCTTTGCGTTGCCAAGCCCACAACGACAACCTCTTCGAGTAAGTACTTCCACTAATTATAGTGGTTTTGCGAGATCGTTCTGATGTAACTATAGCCACAAAGACCACGAGTTCGGCTGCTCGTAAGTGTTAATTATCGTAAACTCACGGTACTTTCTAATGATCCAACCACCCAGCTACCTCGACATTCACGTGCACGAAAACCTACACTGTCAAGTCTGGCGACAAGTAAGCCCCTCTCTTCCACCCAATACACCTCACTCACACCCCAATTCCCTTAGCTGCCAAACAATCGCCTCGTCCAATTCGATCTCCTTTTACCAACTCACATACCTTAACCCATCCATGAACTGCAACCTCCTCTCCATCGGCCAATCCCTCTGCCTCACCGCCTCGCAATACAACTGCCAACCTGTCTACACAGTCAAATCAGGCGACACGTGCAGCGCAATCGCAACAGCCAACAAAATCACCGTCGACCAGATTATCGCGAACAACCCCAACGTCGGATCGACATGTGCGATTTCGGTTGGCCTTTCGTTGTGCGTCAAGGCCGGTGCGACGAGTACGAGTAGTACGGTCGCGTCGCCTACGAGTACGGCCTGTACACGACTTACGATTATCCAGAGCGGGGATACGTGTGATACGATTGGCGCACGGGCTGGGATCTCGGGGTATTGGCTTGGAGTGTTGAATCCGACGATTAATTCGGCGTGTTCAAATATTCAGAGTGGGCAGGCGTTGTGCGTGGATTCGGCGGTGCATAATTGTGGGTCGGTTTACCAGGTGAGTTTGTCGTTTTATACGTTTGGAGTTGGTAGCTTAGAGGCGGATAGATTACGGGGCAAGGAGGTTGTCAAGGGATTGCGAACTCGCTCAAGATGACGGTTGCGAATATGGTTTCGCTTAATCCGAATATCAATTCTGGGTGCACGAACATTTATGTCAACGTAAGCTTTAATTTTCATCCTAAGTGGCACGGAGTTTAAGGATATTTTCGCGTTCATAGGAAGTTATTTGTACTGCGCCTAGGCCGACAACGGCACCGAGCAAGGCCTGCACCCGGAACTATTCGGTAAGTCTAGTTTTATTCTGGAATGTTATCATACTTATCTTGTGCTCGCAGGTTGTCCCAGGCGATACTTGTAATAGTAAGAGTCTCATCTATTTCTCCGACGTGTTCTCCAACCATTTAACTCGTTCATAGGCATCGCCACCAAAAACTCGCTTACAAACCTACTGCTCGCTTCTATCAACCCGTCGCTCAACTGCAACACCCTCGGTGTCGGCAATGCTCTTTGCTCCTTCAGCCCCAGTTTATCGATATGCCCGAAGCTGGTTCAGGTCGTGGCAAACGATACTTGCTGTAAGTCATTGTGTCGATATATTCGCGCATCATTATTTGATACGGTTGGGCAGTTGGTTTGGCGATGACCGTTCAAATGTTGCTCGACGAGTGGAAATCGATCAACACGGGCATCAATTGTGATGCTCTTCAAATCGCTTCGCTCGTATGTTCCGCCCAGGGAAACGCAACACTCCCTCAAGCTCCCAGCGGAACAAACCCGACGGCTCGTGAGTCGACGACAACATGTTTTTCAAGTGAGCTGACGTAACGATCCTCGTTTTCTATGCAGGCCACGGGTCTGAGGTGGAAGCACCTGTCGGCTGGATAACGGACAACCAGAAAATCCAATGATTGGTGCCATATGATGTGAAGACGCTCGATGTATATGGACGAGTTATCGAGATTCTACCTGATTGGACCATTGGTTCTTTGCTCGACGATCTTGCTGAACAGAAAGGCAATAATATCGTGAGTGGTTGGCTTTATCACGTCAAACCGGACACTAAACCATGATTCTCTTGTCTAGACGGTGATCTTCTACTGCTGCCATTCGGCAAGCGGCACCCGAGCAAGCGAAGATCCCCAAGCTCGCCTCGTCAACCCCAAAGATCTCCCACCGCTATCGCCCGACACCGACCAATCCATTATACACAAGCCATACACGTCGAGTCGAGCCTCGGTCGTTCTCACTGGGTTTGCTCATCGTGGATTGCGGTCGCACATTCTTCTCGCGGCATGTATGGCAAGTGAGGTCGCCTGGGAACGGGAGGGACGAGGGGCGTTCACCTCGGCAATCTTATCGATTCTGAGAACGCGGGTGTAGACAAGTTGATTTATACGGAGCTGAAGGATAGTCTCTCCACGATGCAACAGTCAGTTTACGTATTTTTGTACTCGAAAGCATCCTAACTCTCGCTTGTTAGGCAAAACCCTCAATGTGGAGGCGAGAACAAAGGCCGTATCTTGTTCAACAACAAGCTCGTCGGTACGAGTCCGCTCATGACTCGAGTCGAGCTTGTCGACGGAATCATCAAACTCCACGCCGGATTCGCACAATGTGTCACGAAAGGCGCCCGATTCGACATTTACCAGCATCATCTCAAAGATGCTACATCTAATCGTCACCTCGTCACTCTCCAAGTGACAGCTGTCCAAAACCTTTATTCAATCTTGGCGCCAGTCGACGACTTGCCGGAACTCCAGAACCCAGCCTACGCTCGTCAAGTGAGCCCCGGTCAGGGACACGAAATCAAGGTTCACATTTCTCCCGTGTTGCACGAACGGCTCAAGGACGTCCCGGAATGGCAAGACAACTTCTTGTCCGAAGAATCCAACTTGGTCGCTCGTCCAACGTCTGACTCAGCCGAGGCCGATTTAAGCTTAGATATGGGGTGGGACGGCAGGGTCACGTTTGACATATACAACAAGCTCACCAACAAGCATGGAATCGCACATCTCCCCCATACCACACTTGTCGACGTCAAGGAGCTCCTCGCCGTCTTGCAGTCGGCGGCCGCGTGGGACTGGCATGTCGGCCGAAAGAACCCCAAACCACAATTCAGCGATAACGTGCAGATCGAGGTGTTCAAAGTCACGGAGGATTTGACCCAATGGAATCCGGATGGGAAGCGGCCACTTATTCCGAGTGGCGAAAACCTCAACATGTCCGGTGTCGCGGAAGTAGTAGCTGCCTAGTCGCATTATTACGGATACAGGATCATCAATGGCACCGCCCTTGATCTTTGCCCCGCGTTTTCTATTTTGGCGCAAGCAAGCTGAGCATCGGTGAGTCGTAACCATTGTTGCCGAATCAAGTCCTGATCTGACCTGCGCCAGAGCATTATTACCTCGGTCCAGTACCCGGTGCCGGCAAAATGGATGTTCCCTTGCGCCAAAAGGGGTACATGTCGATCGGCTACGGCTCAACCGGGGTCACCCCATTTCAATATTGTCTCGAGCCGGGTCAAAAGTTCGATGTGGGTATCATTAAGCTATTCGTAATGACCTCGCCCGTGAACTTTAGTTTACTGGAGCAAAAGTCGCCGTTTGACGAGGGCGGACGAGGAAATGAACGAAAGGTGATTGTGAAACCGAGGTTGGCGAGTATCGAGCTTTGGGATACACAGGAAATGGTCCTTGTTCAGCGGGATACGCTGCTGGAAGCTATCGCTCCTCCCACAGTGCCAGAGCCTGTACTGGAGCCATCTACAGCATCCGGAACGGATTCAAAGCCGGCTCCACTGCTAGTCGCTCCGGTCGCAACTGGCCAGGTCGAGGGTGTTCTGAATGGCAAATACGGGATTTGGGTGGTGTTCCCTGCCGCCCTCGCGCTCTCTTGTGTTCCCTTCATCGTGTTCTACTTTTTTATTTTGTCGTGAACCTTAATTGTTGTTTGTAACTAGGTTTGAATTCAAGTTATGATGTTATTTGTGGCATCTCAACGGTCGGTCATGCTGGAGGAAACAAATCCCTTGATTGGTAAATACACGAATCTCCGCCATTCACGAGTTCTTGAATAGACAAATCAATGCCATCGCAGATCTGGAGTCGAGGGAGAGGTCCAACTACACTTTTCTCGACCTGCCCAGAAAACGACTGTTGGGAAAGTGCAAGAGAGAACGTACGCTACACGTAGAAGGGGTAGTAGTATTGGCAAAGCTGGAAGGGTTGTAGTCGATTATGCTTTTCCCATTACGTGTAACCTATACAGACAGGTCAGACTCAGAACCCATCATGAGGCACAAACTAACCAAACCCCCAACTCCTCCACTCGAAGGCAGGACGCTAAGTTTATTTACACCAGCATCCAAGGCCTTGATCCCAGAGTTGTTGGCTCCCGAATAGCAATTCACTTGCGCAGGGGCTGTCAGGAACACTAGGGTCTGATTGTCAACATCTGTTGGAATGAAAGAAGTAATAGGCTCAAGCTTACCAGAGATATATAACAATTCATCCTCCCAATCAGCGTTTTGCACCGAGCCGATACCATTGGAGTTGCAGACGTTCGAGTTCTTGGGCTGTGAACGAGCCCACATATAGACTCTAGAGAGTTTGTCAGTAGATGACACTCGGCTAACAATATTGACTTGCTTATCGTGTGTGATGATTGGTGTGACGCCAATCTTGAACCAGGTGCCATAGTAAAAGGTGGGGTCAGACCAATCTGAGAATGTGTTAGTGCGATCAGTCATATTATGACCAATGCTCTTACCAGAATGGTCCGTATTGGCGTTTACATAGTTTGTATTCGCCGGAATGCTGCCTGTTAGAGGACTGATGTGCTAGGGGAAATAGCTGGATCAACTCAGCTGGCTCATGGGCAGGCAGGATTACTTACATGGGATTCGCCATAGTCGTTCCAACTGCCTACTTCTACAAACAACGGCGAGGCACGATTTTGAATAAGTGGGTCCCAGCACCTGCGATACATGAAGTTATCGCCTCGAAGGTAATGATTGATGGAGCTCTATACTCCAAATCAGTAGAATGAGTAGCCGTCTAGGTAGGATGAAGCGAATTAACCTACATCCCCCGGGCGATGGGCAAAGAACCAGGGCAAAATCATCGCCATATACCCTTGGCTGATTCTAAGATGTTGCAAATACCAAGCGTCATCAGCCCTAGAATACATTAGCCAATAATTTGTGCTAGACCACGTAAAACTGAGACTGAACCATTGAGTGTTGTCTTTCTCGCTCTGAGGCTAGGCATTCCACAACTCTAATCGGGGCGAGTCGTATATCCTCGAACGCGATCAGGCGGCCAAACGTCCCACATTCAACGTAAACACGTCGATTGCTTTGGACGACGCCAGCACAATATCCGTTTCCCAGTGTGTAGCATCGTAATTGTATGTGTTGCCGACTATCAGATGCGCAAAAACCTGATGAGGATCGTTAGCAAACACATGTAACCGCCACACTCAACTTACCGCTTTAGATTCGTTACACTTGACTTGACGGAAAGGATACGCCACGTCAACAGCAATCACCGCGACGAGGATCAGAAGAGCTGCGTTAAGGATCATAATGGTAGAGGATCGAGGGGGCACGTGCTCAAGGCGTGGGGGTGGAGGGAGGGAACGGGTCTCCCGCATGCCGGTGCGCCACATCTTCAACTTTAATAGAGTTTCCCGCGCTTGTCTCATTCCCTGCAAATCCAAGCAACCCAAAGTGGGTCTGGGTCGAGAAGGCAACGCCTGTAAAGACGCGCGAGGAGAGGATCGGCAAGACCCTCCGAGTATTATGCCATTGTCGCCTTGACCTTCTCCGTCGCCTACTCCTTGGCCATCCTGTGTGCGCGCCATCTCGGGTCTGTCGTTTTCGTCTCCGCGCGAGTCGGTTGTGCATCGGTCTCGATCTCGGTCGGGTGTGGCGTGGCTGGCTGGAGAAAGTATCGGGGAGGCGAGACGCAAATTGAGTCTCAAGGGGCTGGGTGCGCTGGTTAGGAGGAAGAACTAATCAAGGCGGGGCTCGAATTTGGGTTCGGAAGTCAGGTCGCCTGCGTCATCAGCATTCCAGACGCCTTCTCGAGTTCATTGCCAAGGCGGGCAGGGGTACAGGTGAGGCCGAGTGTTGCGGGAGTATGGGAGGATTAGACCAAGATCGTGGCTAGGCCGGTGAGGGGGAGGGTAGAGACTGCGTTTGTAGTCGTGGGGGACTATGTCGAATTCGGGTCAGAGGCGGAGCAGACGGAGAGTGATGAAGCAAGTAGGGAGGATAGTTCGGAGGTGGTACAGGTAAGTTAAAGTCACAAAAATGGAGGTCTTACTCCACTCGTAGTTTTAGATGGACCCTCCCACCGAGAAACTCTAACATCTCTAAACCATCGGACTCCCTCGTGAACTTCACCTCATCCTTATACACCTCGTCGGCTCCTACGGAGCAGATCACACCCGATCACTCGAAACCAAGACATGGAGCGCATCGCAGGCAGGCAGCGAGCGGGGAAGATGGTACGGGCAGGACTCAGAGCGGCGGTTGGACCAACCGGCGGCTGACGTGGTTCAGGTGTCCCGGACGTGGAACGCGCTACGGCACATTCTGGACCCGTATTACGTCATCGGCGTTCCCGCCATCACGAGCTGGCTACCGCCTGCCCTCCAACATGAAGCCGATTGAACAACTCGACGCTCAAGACGAGCTGGTTATGCGACTGGTCCGGGCCGCGGGGTCGTGTCTGTCCTTAGGTTAGTTTGTTCAACTAAGGTCAAGCGCGTGCTCGCATCAATGACAACGCCCCCAGCGCCAACGATGCCCGAGCCTACTGCCAGCCCAGTCCGGTCGTTGCTTACTCTGACTCGATTCGACGCGCTCCCCGCTCCACCGACCCGGACAACCAACCTGACCCGCCTCGTCCTTTCCTCGTGCATTAAACTCCCGACTCAGGCCCTCAATGCACTCCTCTCGGCCAGTCCGTCTCTCACTCGCCTCGAGATGCGCGCTCTCCCTGCTGTTACAGACGAAACCTGCACGATCCTCGCCACGCGCTGCCATTCCTTGACTTGGCTCGACCTCGGATGTTGCCCCAACCTTGGCGCCCGCACCTTGCCCTCGATCCTCGGTACCAATACCGATGGCGGTTTCAAGCATCTCCGCGTTCTGCACATGTCGGGCTACCCGCACGTCGACACCCCGATTTTTAAACAGCTCGGCGAGACTCTCGGTGGAACACTCGAAACACTCGACCTTGCCGGCGTGTGGGGCGTGACCGACGCGTGTCTAGCCGCGTTCGTCGACATGGAACCGAGCACCGCCCAAGTCGAAATGGCCCGTCTTACCCAAGTCGAGCGCTGGGCTCGCGCAAGAGCCTCCGACGACCGGACCGAGATTATCCCACCCACACCATTCGTCTCACTCGCTGCGCGTGAAACCGGACTCGAGTCGACTCTCCCTGGCCCATTTTTCCGCCGCCGCACAGCCCTGCGTCATTTAAACCTCTCCGGGTGTCGTCGTGTTTCTGACACGGGCATCGGCGCACTCGCACACGCCGTACCCGACCTCGAAACACTCCAACTCGCGGGAATAGGCCCGATTATGTCCCCACCAGGTCTCGTCCCGCTGTTCCGCACAACACGCAAGATTCGGGGCGTCGACTTCGAAGACGCCAACATTTCCGACTCGGTTCTCGAAGCCCTCACGACGACCAAGACGAAACAACGTCCATCGCATCTGACGAGTCGATCCAAATCGCTATGCGCGCCGATCCCGTCCACCCAGGCCACGCGCCCCCTCACCTCGTTCTTTCCCGCTGCACCTAGCTCTCTTCAGGCGCGCCTGCCTAAGTCGTACGCGCCTGTCCACAACTGACCGTCCTCGCACTCAACGGCACGCCCGTAGACCATCGTATGGTCCGATTCTTTGTTTGTGCCGCGAGGGCTAGTTGGAGCCGAAATCAGCACGATAGATACTCGATTCGTCACTGGTGGCGATTTACCCACCTCAAGCATCCGCCCGCGTCGGGGCACGCGCGAATGGGCCACGCGAGGACTCGGATACGTCGGCGCGCGGGATCCCAACACCTCGGACGCCGACGACGAATGCGACGAGCGCAACATGGTAGTCAAGGCGTATTGGAGCTGGCAGTCGGTGGACGGGTTGCTAGAGCGGCGTCGTGCAGCACTTGCGAGTTCTGGTCGGCGGAATACGGATGTCGGGCCGAGCGGTTTAGGAGCCGGGCCGAGGTGGGGAGGCATAGACACGACGAGCGGGGCGGGTGCGTGATCATGTAGAACTGATCTACTCCATAATTGTATGTATGTATGTATTTGTTACCTTTCGTTCGTAGATCTTGGGTTGTAGATTATGACCGTTACGAATTCATTTTTTATGATTAGGGACGGTATTCGCACGAGCATCCAGGCATCAAAAGCTACGTCATTCAAGCCGTGATCCCCGAGCGGAGAACTTCTCCGAGGCACAATTCTCCGATGCACAATTAGCTCCTTTTTTCGGAGGCTTCTTGAGGTTCGGTGCTGTTCCCAGTCATCTGGACCTGATTGGATACCTTTGTAGCCAACTGTTCCTGTCCTGGCGCTTATTATTCTGCGCATTTGGCCCGTCTGACCCTGCAGCGACAAGCTGGTGGCCGATGTATGGGTGACGGGGGCAGTCTATGAGGGTTCAACTTAACGGGATAGGTGAGTTGTATGACGTATACATCCGAGAAACATCCCATTGATTCGCAATGCCCATGTCTGCTCAATCTTTCACCGAATGTTTATTTTTATTCGCCGCCTGTCGTTGGATAAAAACCAGATCACATGACCTGGTGATCTCCCCAACAACCGTGTACCACCCTCGTCCTACGGGACTCTATTTGGGCTACGGGTTGGGCGGGTGAGTCTGAGCGACTCATCGCCCGTCAGGGGAACCGGAGACTTTATGGTGGGCCTGTGGTTGTTCCCACTGTACCTGTCCTTATGTGGATATGGAAGGGAAGGATTGGATCGCGTAAATATGTATTTAAAGAATGTGGCTATTAATCAGACAAGGACGAAGGACCAAAGTTGTTTTCCAGAAGCTCTGAAACAAGGGGGAATGGGAGGGTTGTTGGCAAACCAAAGTGTTTCAGCACGTTCCGGTGAACAAAATAGATGAAGCAGCGACGCTTTTGGCCCCGCCAGGACTTGATTCCGTGGGAAAAGATCTTGCCGTCGAAGGCGCAGAGATCCCCAGGGAGCCAATCAACCTCCAACCCAAGGTCTTGGACTTCCAGATCACCCCCCTCAAAATCACCAAGCAAAAATAACAAGTCCAGTCCACCCTCCATCCCGGCTGAGTCCCGATGCATCCGGGTCTGTCGGTTGAAGCCAACTGCCTGGAAAGCAAAAATCGAAGACCACACATCCCAAAGCACAGGGGGTGGGATATCAGAGTCAGACAGCCGCTGACGTAGCTCCAGGAGCAAATCGTAGAATGCGGGGTGCAAGCGACGGACAAGGTCGTTGATGCGCTGATCCAGCATGGATTTCCAGATGTAATACCGGAGCAGGGCCGGGACAGCATCTGGGCTTTTCTTCTGGAAAGCAGCCCGAAGCTGTCGGGAGGTGACAGGGTCCATGTGCTAAATAAACACATAAATGAATAATAATAAAATGCGCCTGGGCTGGAAACGCACCCCGGCTTGGCCTCGCGCTATCCAGGCTAAACAGTGGTGCTGGGAAGCCGCACGACACCACCCATCCCACAACTCATCCACCTCCTTGGCCGGATCAGTGTTAGCCTCCTGGTTCGCTCTACGGTCCTGGCAACCAGCATCTGGAGTGGGGCGGACCTCTGCACAAAAAGCCTCCAAAGCTTCGTCGATCTCGCTCTGTGATGCCATGAGAACAGAAGTCATCATGGGGGAAAACGCTAACCTGGTTTTCATCTGTCAAGTACCCCGGCAAGTATAAAAAAAGAATCACCCCATCTTCATCCACCAAGAGACGGGGGCCATCCTCTCGGCGGAAGCGGATCTTCTCTCGACCTTGGTATGGTCCCCCTCCCTTGATGGGGGGTGGCTTCTTGTCGAAACTCTCCAGAAACTCGGAGAGTCTGAATCCATCCAGAACAACTAAAAGTATGTCAAAAAAGGGAATTCAAATAATTCAAGCGGCTAACCTCTCTGTTCGTATGCTTCCCTCACACAGTCACGGTTCAGGTGAAAGGAAGGAACGAGATTTGCTTGTTTCAAGACAGACGCAATCTCTATTTCCGAGATCAGACTAGGGGGAGCCAAGTCTTTGGTTTTCATTCCTGGGAGACATTCGGGTTGAAAGTAGAGCTGAATCCCGGCGGTGTGGAGTGCAGCGGTCGCTTCGAGCAAACGCGACCGAATAACAGTGCCCTAGAATCATGTCAGCCATGACGCACGAGAGACTGTATATAGCTTACCCCACGGTTACTCTCCGGAAGACCAAGAATCTTGAGCCAGCGATTAAGTTTCTTTCGGTTGTTGTAAGGTTTGGGTCCTATCAGCACGGAAGGTCGGAAGGGAAGAATAAAGGTCACAGCAGTGTCTGATCCCATGTTGAGACCATCAGAAAAAGGAAGGGCACCAGTGGGGTAGTTTCTCAATAAGCAGTTCTGGAACACAAAAAAGAGCGGCGTGGTCAGTAGAAAACCGGGATTGAACCACATCACCACCATACCCACGTGACTGTTTTTGTTGTACATGTTTACACGGCTACCCGATCGACACGTCTGAACGCAGTAGGCCTCGGGTACCCAGGAGGAGAGAGGCAAGCAGGGAGTTCACAATAATAGTAGTTGCTACTTTATGTCCAAAATACAGATATGACATTGGCAAGTCAGACAATCTCGGTTCACTAATCTATAACCTCACAACCGCACTCTCTACACAACATTTCATCGTCCCCCATGGTCTCCATCTCGTGCACGACGGTTACTGCTACCTCCGTTACCAGCCCACTGACCGCAAACCTCGTGTCTAGGCTCGAGTCGGTGAAATTCTTGCCCTTGGCCGAATCATATGCTACGCTGAGCAACCCAGACGATCCAGACCCAGACGAGGACAGATCTTCTTGCACCTCGGGCAGTACCGCCAGTTGTCCTCGTCGAGCAGCTCCTCCTTGGTAAACCCGTTGAGACAGTCCTCGATGTCGATTGCCTGCTTGCCAGAATGCGACCTCGTCTGGGTAGCCTGGAGAGCTTCGGCCTCGGGATGCACAAACGGATCCCATTGGTCGAATAAAGCATCTTCGACAGAAAAGAAGTGGTCGGACATCGTGGGCTGCCATTGGCAGACGAGTGCGTTCGTGGGCTTGACTAATGGCCGTAGAGGGGCAGAGGACTCGCCGTCTTCGCTCTCGACGTCTGAAACGCGCGGTGCTCGGGTCGACCAATCTACAAATCAAATGGCCGATGGGTTATGTTGAACCCGGTTTCCATCGAACTGGCGACGCCCGAGTGGTAGATTCGGAGGTCAAAGAGGTCCTCTTGTGGACCAATGACGTCGAACGGGTCTGCGTCGTCCTAATCGGTGTATACAACCATGCTCGAGTCGTCGGTCTGGACGGGCTCCGTAGGCTCGGAACGGGGTTTGGATGCGGGCGAAGACATGGGCGGGCCGGTTTTCGAGGACAACGCCTCGATGCTTTTGCGAGGGGCGAGGACGGTACGGACAGTGGGGGTGAAGAATTTCGTGGGAGGCGTGATGATCTTGCTCGGCGCCGCAGCTCCAGACTTAGTATTTTTCGCGTTGGTCTTGAACCCGCCAAGTCCGGGTTTGGATCCCGTCCCTGGCGCCTCGGACTTGCCGGGAGGTCCCTTTTTCTGCTCGAGTTTGTTAGCAGAACGGGAATGAAGGTAATGCCAACAAACCTTGACAATCACCAGTTGTGCATCGGCAACTACCTCCTTGTCCTTTCGATATCCGCCTCTCTCGCCTGTTCCTTCTCAGATCCGACCTCTTCCATCTCGACGTCCGCCCGAATCGGTCCCGCGTCCTCCAATCCCACCCGCCCAGCGCCTGCTGTACCACGATTTGCCATACCCCTTTCCCGCCTTCCGCTCGTTCCTTCCCGATCCCCTCAACACCCATCAATTCCTTCCCAGCTTCAGCCCTTCCCTTCCCAACCTCCGCCTCCTTCCCAACATCGCCCTCGCCCTTGCCCGGACCATGATCCCATCACCGTTCCAACCATATCATTCACATCCTTCCCGCCTGTTTCTACCGCCTCCTTCACCTCCTTCGTCTCCTGCGTCTCCTTCGCCTTGGCCCTCTCCTCGCCCTTGTGCCATCCGCCAGTCCACCTCACAAGGTCCACACATCGATCGCCCGCCAACCTCGCCCTCTCCATCCAACCCATAACACCTCGCGTGTTGTCGGAAACCGCATCCCTCGCACATCGTTCTACCACGGTCGTCCTGCGTCGATCAAAAATCGCACCGAATCTTTGAAGCGGAGATCTCGGGCTCGGTGGGCGTAGACAGTGGTAGAGGGCGAGAACTCGAGTTGACCGGAATAGCCGGCAACCGGACTGTCGACTGGACGGGCGAGACCGACGCCTTTTTCGGTACCGGGGATGATGGGAGCGGTTTCGTTACCGGTTATACAGGATACGTCAACATTTTGGTCTGCACCACCGGGCTGGGCAGTTTCTTTGCCCCGACCACGGGTGATGTTAACATCCCCCGTCCCCTCTTCCCAGAAGATCCAGTCGAGGGCGGTGCAGATCCGAATACAGTCTTTGGCGCCGGTGGTGAATTGGCCGGGTAAATCTCCATATCGCCGTGCAAGACTCTCGCGTCCGTGCGCGTCAAATAGGTCGTCGGGGTCCGATGTGGGTGCGAACCGGTACGAAACGAGTGCGAGCTGGTTTCCGAGACCGACATTGGGGCGATGGATTTCCCGGGCCGGACCTACGCGTCGATATCGATTCTCGTGGGCGCTTTCCCTCGCACTATCTTCCGCTCATCATCCTCATCCGCCGTCCCGTCCTCGCTCAACGGACTGCTAGGCGCGTCGGCGTCCTTGTCCGTCTCGGTATCCGTGTACGGCTCGGGCATCGCGCGTGGTCTGTCAATCCGGGATGCGACGCCTTTTGCAGATTGGCTGGCATGAATTTGAATAAACTGGGCGACTTTAATATCGGTGTAATAAGAACGACGAAACACTCACATCATCAAGATAACTGCGTAGTTCTGCGGCGTTCGGACCGGCCGGGCTGAGTAAAAGGGCGATGTCGAGAACCCTAGTCGAGTAGAAGGGGGTCGGGATGTGATCGGGCTGAGCAGAGATGGGATACGGACTTAAATAATCGATCCAGACAGCCCTTATGGTCGCGAAGTGCACGGTTATCCGGCCAAGTAACCTCCCGTCTAACCACGTCTCGACAACGGCGGTCGATTCGGGCGGCGTCGAAGCAGGCGGTTCGAGAGGGTCGTATCTGTAAAGAATTAGTGATTGTAGCGATAGTTCAAGGAAATGCACCTACTTTTCACCCATGCGCAAGACGTACGGCCGGTGTAGCGCAATCCGAACATGCCGAATCTCGTTGTTGACCATGAACCGATGGAGAGCGAGAAACGGATACACCCCCGGTTCTTCGCCCAACTCGCTCGGCTGGCCGTTTGTGGGACTGCGAGCGGCCTCTCCCGTCTCCTCGCCACGGACGCTCCCGCTGTCGATTCTCGACCCTTGGAGCGATTCGAGTCATGATTCGGCCACCTCCGCTCGAGCAGTTCCCTCAATTTCTCTCCTCCATCCGGCCTGTACAACGCGATAACAATGTCGCCCGCCTGCGAGGTCCTGGAAGTGTTCGATAACGCGAGCGGTGATGTGGGCAAGCCGGTGACGAAGAGCGATAAACGTCCATCGAGTCGGTCGTTCACCCTGCGGCCACTCTCCAATCTCGTCTTCGGCGTCCTCCTCTAGCTTGACCGACCCGGGCGGCAAAACATCGCAATCGCCAACACGCACGCCCATCCGACGACGGAGCATTAGGCACATACTCGCGTCGGCATAACACAAATGAGCCCAGAGTCGGCGGCGGCGTTCCGGACTGATCGCAATTCGACCGGTCAGACTGGGTGCGGTTCTTCCGATAGGACTGGGCGCTCTCGGCCCAATTGGGCTAGGCAAGGCCCCCCATCAGACTTGGGGCGACTCATCTACCATGGACCGGAACAGGCGCAGGGGCAAGAGCTGCTTGCAGAGTAGTGGAAGCAGCCACTGGGTTGGTCAACGCAAAGAGAGGCGGGCTTGGGTGATGAGTCGGAGCGCCATCGTGGGGGTCGTCCAAATTGGGTTGAAATTTCTTCGGTTGACATTTTGATCTTGCCGCCCTAGTCACGTGCATATTTCCCGCATTTTAGGTTCTCTTTCGGCCACCATGCCCGCAAAGGTTGTAGTGTCTCGCCATTTGGGCGATCCCGCTATGAGTGCGTTAGGCCGATGCCCAGATACAAATGTGAGGCAACAGCGTGTTACCCAAGCACGATAATGTTATGTTTCCCTCATTCCAGCGGGTAATCTCAGAGCCACACGATCGAAAGGTGGATCGCGAATGGTTATTGGAAAACGTAAAAGGCGCAGTAGGACTAGTAGTAACGTTGACAGACAAGGTAGTAGCACCCGCCTTACTTGGCCAGATACAAACAATAGCCGGGGACAGGTTGATGTGGAACTTATCGCGGCAGCGGGTCCCTCGCTGAAGGTTGTCTCGACTATGTAAGTGATACCGGTCATTCTCATTACATATACTCATAAGGCACACCCCAAGGTCGGTTGGATATGCTACTTCACTCGTGCTCACATTTTCGACTAGCATATATTGATGCAGCGAATGGATTTGAAGATCATGTCGATGTCGGCGAGCTCAAATTAAAGGGGATTAAACTAGGGTTTACTCCGGACGTGTTGACGGATGCAGCTAAGTGGAATAATATAGGCTTAGTGTTCCCATGCTGAGTAGGCAGTTCAGTGGCCGACATTGCCGTTATGCTCGCCCTCATGGCGTCACGCAACGTGAAACAATCAATGGACATTGTCCACACGGGCAAGGTACGTATCTTGGCACAATTATTCTTACGAATGCATGCTGAACTTCAATATCCTACCCCTAGTGGCCGTCAATACCCTTGTCACCCTTCCTCTTAACAGGCCCTCGGCTTAGCACACCCGGTACAACGATCGGTTTCATGGGCTTTGGTCGCAGTGCACAAGCGACCTTGGCACGTCTTGTCCCCTTTAGTATATCCCGGGTTATTTATACTCGGTCGTCACCACCAAATTCGTCCACTCCGGCCCGGGACGAGGAGATACTGGCGAAGTACCCTAGCTTGAAGGAAGCAAGACACGTGACGACGGAGGAACTCGCCAAGGAGAGCGATTTTGTATTTGTGCTGGCACCAGGAGGCGATAAATCCCATCATCTCGTGAATCGTGAGTTGTTGGGATGGATGAAGCGGGAAGCAGTGCTGGTGAACCCAAGTAGAGGTACGTGGTTGAATACATTTGCGAGACTTGACGTTGACTGATGAATATCTGGATCTGTGGTTGACTTTGACGCACTCGCCGAGGCACTGCGGCAAGGAAAGATATGGGGTGCGGGGCTCGACGTAGTTGACCGAGGTATAGTCTCGCTGCTTTAAAGTTGTGCAATTATTCATCATGAAATTATTAGAACCTAACGTTCCGGCCGACCACCCACTGGTCAAGGAACCAAGGTCAGTGCGGCGCCAGTTACACCTGATGCGCATTGATAGGACTTGTCTCTAGGGCGGTCGTACTCCCACATATTGGTTCATGCAGACACGGCTTGGTATGGCTTCTCTTGCGGCTGAAAACCTGATTGCCGGGATTAGAGGGGAGAATACGCCATCGGAGGCTAAATTGTAATTATCTTGAATATATGCGTATCCCATCATGAGTGCCAAACTTGTACTATGGAAAGTGATTCATTGTTGCAGTTTTCTATTCGATCCTGTATGGAAGGCATGGCAATACACCAAACGATATCTGATCAGCGGAGCGGGCACGTCGAAGAGTGGCTCGTGTTAAACCACTATCACACAGACTCGTCAGTTCATTTGGTGTTCTCTACTGGATAACTCTTACCTTGTATGAACAGCTCGAGTGGAAACGATTCTTGCACGTTCAACACGGCTTGGTTGGCAATGTACGGTCGGTAATGCTGATGAGCCTGTTCATAATAGTGGTCGATAAACAGCTCGAGGTGGGGTTGGCCGCATTGAAATGAGACTTACGAATAGCAGATTGCGCATTCCGATTTCCCCTCAAAGTGCCCTGCAGCATTCTCTTTGAATACCAAGAGCGCGTCGTAGATAAGTCCTTGCTAATCTCGCCCCTTGCGTGTTAACAGGCAAATATCCTTTGAGATTGTTTAGACGTACCTGAGCAGTTTGTTGTACACCAAATACCCAAGCTCGTCTCCTACTCTCCATGCCGGTGATCCCCCTCACATCCCTCACCTCAGCCGCCTTCAGTGGGAACTCGGGAGGCAACCGCACCGCAACTTCGAGTGTCTGGTCATCTACAGAGTATACCGCGCTGATCTCGTTTACGCTCGGTGCGAATTTGATGGAGAACGTGTCATCGTTTAGAGCTGCGGAAGCAGAGGCGGCGGAAGACCGGAATTAGGCTAGCTCTTGCTTGATGAGGACCGGAGAGAAGTGGGTCTTGGTGTAGGCTGAAAGCGCTGAGGAAAGTTGCTTCTCTTGGCAGTCGGACCACCAGCTCCAGATAAATCCTGGGATGGATTTTAAGGCTTTATAATAGACGTGTGCGGCCATGACGTCGAGGGCACTCGGGAGGGACGAGTCGTGTACTGAAATAGCGTCAACGGTGGAATGGGTCGAGAGTCGGATCATGTGCTCACAGTCAAAGTAGTACTCCTCAACGTACCACTGCAAAAGACCGAATGGCTTTTCGCCAACCACTCCAATGCTCAATCGCTCAAAAAAGACAGGGAAGCAACGATGGTTTGACGAGATCTAGCCGTCTAAGTTGTCCCAAGTACCCTTGTTTGACCTTCAGGGACTAACAGAATCTCGTAAGCAGACGCACTCGTGGTGTCAAGATGAATACTTACACTATTGTCAAAGAATTCAACGGCAATCCACCACGAAAGGAGCAAATTAAGCCGATTCTGGGGCAATATGTACTTAATTGAAAACCCAAGCAGACGGCTTCAAGCTCCTACGTACCTCGGAATCTGTGTCTCGCGGTGAGACTGGTGTTAGCCTCTCGATGAGCGATTCAGGGAGTTCAAATGGCTGGGGATCTTTAGGTGGGTCGTCATCCTCGGTTTCAGCTACCGTGGTCATCGCAGCCTCTATAACGCATTGTTCGGTGATTTGGGCAACCGCACTACGCGCAAGCTCATGGGCCATGGTTTTGATTGGAATGTCTTGGCTCGAAGTAAGGGACAGGAGCTGATAGTATCCATCGTTAGATGGGATTGGATAAGGACCTGCAGCCACGTACTTTGTCGAATAGGTCGGCTTTTACCCGCCGAGACGAGAGCGCTCGTACACAATCAACAAGAGATTCATGATTTTTTTTGAGTTTCCGATTTTTGCGTGTTATCTGACTCAACTGAGTTGTATGCGGACCAGACCAACAAATCACATACCTGTGGCCAATAAGAATAAAGCCAAGACACTTTCATATACACCCTCTCTTCGAAGCCTCCACTCTTCTTGCAACGTTTTATTCGTCGAAGCTAGCTCGTCCACAGAATAAACCGTTCGGAGGGTTTGTAGGAGCAGGTATAGGTTTGATGAGGTCTCCCCATCCACGTAGTTCTCATTAGAATCAACTGATCTTCTCGACAATAGGGACACTCACTCCGAGGTTATTCTCCAAAATATCAAACGCGAACTCCCAATGTGCGCCAGGTACGGTCTGTAGAATCGGCAGAAGGTCATAGAGCGTGACGGTGACATACGCCTCGAGACTTTCGTCAAGGTCTTCATCGCTAGTCATCCACTTCTGGAGAGCCTGAACGAGATATACTGCGCGTTGCTGGGGAAGATAGATGATTCCGGAGTCTACGGGTGGCGCCAGGGAATTTAGCACCCTGAACAGGGGGATTCCTGCCGTGTTGGCGGAGCTTGGTGGGATTCCAGCTGGCCGACTGGCTAGCTCATTCCTCCAGCGGTCCAATCGGGGACTCTCGACCCCTCTTGACGCGATAATTGACCCAATGGCTTCTGCGGGTAGTAGGTCTGAGGTGAAAAAGAAGGTTGAATACGAATGTTTTACATGAAGGCTTTGTGCACTGACGTTGGTTCTGAACCCTTTGTGCGAGCCCCACCCATACGTCTAATATACTGGGGTTGACATCTCTAAGGACCATCTGCATCACTCGGCGCAGGAGGCGAATATCCCGTAAAGTAGCCAAAAGTCGAGACGCCAGTGAGTAGAGTTGGAAGACGATGTCCAATGCATTTTGGGGCTGGACACAGCTGTTAGTTTGCTGAGTCGTGCCACTAGTTGTTGGTGCCAGCCTAGTCCCGGATCATCAAACAACGAGTTTCCGATATAAATGATGAGCTGGGAGACACTGTCCAGTACCTCTCGAACTCCACTCAAGGAGTCTGGTCTGAAAGCGTCTGACGGCCAAGACGGAGCTGAGACAAAATCCAAACACAACAGCTGCAACGCTAGCAGATGCCTGAAACACCAAATTTCCTCTTTCGCGAGATGACGATTGTGGGTCAAGACAATGGAGAGGGCTCTCGTTATTCGGGGGTACCTCAAGAAACCTTGAGCGTCGAAATGTAGTAGCGCGGAGCCCGTAGAGTCTCGATCCATGGGCGGTACCAGAGGGTCAACTGCGGCCAACAGAGAGCTTGGGTTGTCGGCAAGACCTTCCAGTTCGCTATCGAATATAGTTTGGGGAGGTAGCGCTTCGGCTAGCAAAGCTCTCTCGTCGGCGTAGAGTCCGGACCGGTTTGCGACGTCTAGTACCTCTGATATCCTACAGTAACGCAATAGTTACAGCGTGACGTTGGAGAGGCACTCAAAAGTTGACATACCTTAAGAGCGAGGTGCAGTCTTTCAGAAGGCGTGCCACAATATCACGTCCCTTGTGCTGGGCATTAGCACGAATATTTGGGGTAATTATCGATGACCACTCTTTCCGACCGAGTTCAAATGGTGAGAAAAAGCTCCCGAACTCAGCCAGAAGATAGGGGCTCAGTGCGGGTAAAATGTACAAGAAAGCGCCAAAAGAAGCCAGGTCGAATGGTTCCTTATCCTGCAGAAATAGCCCGTCTAGATGTCGTAGAGCAGCGAGTAAGATCTGAGTGGTGGATTCAAGAGCGGGCGTGATCTGAGAGTAGCTTGATGCGAAAACAAGGTCTTCTGCCTCTTGGATAAACGAACTAGCCAGAAGCCCAAGGAGCTCGTAAAGTTGCGGTCTACTGATACACATATCTAAAATAATATAAGTATATGGTTCTGGCAGCGTGTATGCAACGTACCCCAGTGGCCGAGAACTGATGATAGCTTGCGGAAGTGCTGGTTGTTTCCTTGGATGATCTCGGTGGTCCAGGATGCGGATGCTTGATAGAGCTCTAATTGTTGGACTGGTTGATGGGGCGAGAATCGTACCGAATCCAGAACATCCTGCAGAAGCCTAAATGCAGAGTTCTGGGCAGCCAATCGTAGAAACTCGGTCCACATCCTCAAGCGCGACTCCTCCGAAACGGACGGTGCGCCTAAAAACCCATTCAGTAGAGTCTTTATATCTTGGGTGTGCATATTCGGGATTAAATGTTGCATGAGGCCGCCGCGAAGTGTGCTCCCAGTTACCTAGGCATTCGATGAAAGCGTCAGGTCAACTCAAACTTGCTGACCGAAAAGCCATACCTCAACCAACCATGTTGTGTCGGAAACTCTCGCTTGTTCCCATAATATCCTCAGGACCTGGCCTTGTCGGGTCGAGACATCAACATCCCTGGTCCAGACGTCGTCCAGCTGGCCGATTTCAACGAGTAGGTCTTTGACGTTTCATTCGTTGAGGGCGGAACCCGCGGTGGGGCTCAACATTGACGCGAGTAGTTTGGCTGCATTAAGGCCCTGAGGTACCTGGACCTGGGTATCGAGTAGCGCAGATTTCCAGGCAGATGACCATGCGCGATCAACGGAATCTGAAATGCACATAAATAGGTAGGTCGGAGGTGGTGTAGGCGCTCACCTGAGTCAATCTGCTCAAGTTTCTTGATTGACTCCCCGAGGAGTGCGCCAGAGACTCCAATCGGAAGAGATTCGGCAAGCCCACCATGCACGAGTTCCGTCATGACCCGCCCAATCCGGGCCTGAATGATCGATTCCAGGAGTGTGAGTGTAGTTGAGGACGCGCCGCTAGCGATAGGCTCCACGGTTTGCTTAAGCCGTTTGCAAATAAGGACCACGCATTCTAAAAATGCCGATAAAAAGGATTTTAAGACCGGTTCCCGGTCTCTCGGCAGCACGCTGAGGGCATTACTATCGTAAGCTGCCCAAAAGGAGTTGAAGAAACGCTCGAGATTATCATGGTCATATGGCAGGATCTGTAGTACATAAACCAATTGATTTGTGGCAAGAAGCTAAATTACATACGGTGGGCGGAAGCGTTGACAGCACGATGACTATAGCTGGATAAGATTGCACCCCAGATCCGAGACACTCCAGCTGCAAAAAGCTTAGGAAATCTATGTATGCTGCTTGGCCAGGAGGGACGGTTGGGGCCTCTTCTGTTACATTATCCACATCTTCCTCGCTGCCGGATGACTCGTCGTCGTTTTGACCTAGGTGTGCGGCCATGGGAGGGGTGTTCCAGATCTCGGGGGATGCTGTCGAGCGGTTTCAAACACTGACACGTATGGTCCGTGGTCAGTAGTTGCTCACTTGTTATAAGGGCGAGCAATGGATCCCACATCGACGTCCGTACGCTTGCGTCGGGTTCGGTCCAGGCAAATCGGAGGGCTGCTATTCCCAGAGACGAGAGAAAGCTTCTTTTAAATGGTTGTTCCCCCGGTTGAGTGTCTTGCCTATGCATTCAGCGTCACGATCATCGTGATATGACGCTAGCAAAATTAGGGAATCACTTACTGTTGAGAGTATTTGACAAACGTTTTGACAACGCCCCAAGCGGCGAGTCGAACGCCTCTTTGACCATAGCCAAACGAACCGGGAGTATTCTCCTCGTTTGGAGTGGCTTGAGCTGGTGAAAACAAAGGTGACACCTGGGCGCAAAATACCGTTCCGACCAAAGGATTCGAAAAAAACGACTCGATGAGAGCCGGGATCAGCTGGGGCAGCGTAACCGTTGGTGGTGTATCTGGCGGAATGAAGCCGAGGTCAGAGTCTGAAGGCCGGAGGTTATTCCGGCGTACCCAACATCCACCCTATGGCACCTAGTGCCGAAGTTCTAATCCGAGCATCTCGATCCTATGGCTGTTCATGAGCGTTGAGAGTATCGGTTTTAACAGTGCTATCTTTGCTCGCTGCCGCAAGTGGAGCGAATTGCTGGTAAAGGGCCTTGGGCTCTGCCAAGGCTTGAATTACCGACGAGACCAAGTCTTCCAGTCGATCTTGAATATCCAAGAGGCCAGTTTCGTCGGCTTTCTGTCGCCACAAAACAGTCGAAGTCCAACATGATCGCAAAGACGTTGCGATTGACGTGATCACATCGTTTGCGCCAAGGAGCCATGCAGCGAGTAGAGTCCCAGCATCGGAATGACTCAGCATGAAAGCCTGTAACTCGTCTCAAAGTTCTGGCTGTGATACCAGCTTTGAATGAATAGATGCGTTGAGTTCTCGTAGTCTTCTGCTGGGGTGAACCGACAAAGGGACAAAATG
Organism: Ceratobasidium sp. UAMH 11750; assembly: GCA_019677335.1. Lineage (NCBI taxonomy): Eukaryota > Fungi > Basidiomycota > Agaricomycetes > Cantharellales > Ceratobasidiaceae > Ceratobasidium > Ceratobasidium sp. UAMH 11750. The sequence continues at coordinate 50,382 of WSLM01000004.1, read as the reverse complement.
CCACAGCTGGGAGAATGAGTGAGTACATCACTCATTATGAGGAGAATGTGAAACTCACCCACACTGGAAGCGCAGCTGGCCAGCTATCATCTCCTAGCATCCCAGTTAGCTCCTCTAGCGCTTTAGTTTTGCTAACAGGATCTTTCTTTGGCAAGCCTCGGAAACACAAGACCAAATTCGGCGCAAGTAGACCAGTCGTGGTGAGCTTGTCGATGGGATCCTCGACCAGGGGTTTGAACTTGGGCGGCGGGATGTATTGCTTTACCCGCGGCTCTTTGTTTTTCTTGCCTTTGCCCTTACCCTAGGACTTGGTAGCAGGTGCGATTGAGATTGACGGATCGAGTGCATTCTTGGACCAACAAATTAATTATTGAAAATTAACGCACTTCAAAATACGAAGCGTACCACTTTCTTTTGATGTTTCTTTCGGGTCGCTGAAGTCGCTGAGGATTTGCCTTGCTTTCCCATGATGAACGGTTGTGGCCGCAGGATGCAGAAGGTCCACGACGTCCAAACAAATTTGATTATGTCATTCAATCACGAAAGCAGATCAATTAATTCTGAAGCGTAAATACAATTATGAAGGGAGTACATCGAGAATGTTGCAGAGTCTCCGAGGGTGTTCAGTCCGGGTATGTCAATCTGGTTAAGCTAGTTCATCACGCCCCAGCCAAGCTTCTCAAATAAGACAGGAATTACACCGGTCGCAATTGAGCTAATACCCATGTAGACAACAACCTTGGTGAGAACTACAAATGACTCGTCAAAGGGACATTAGCAAGGATGGCAGAAAGAACTCACCGTCGTAGTGCTTGACTTTCTCCTCCCGAACAACATCTTCGCTGGATACAACCTGTCGCTCAACCATCTAAAGGCCTTGCTTTTCCTGGACACCTTTTCCGACTCGTTGTTTCGGTTCAGCTCCATCGGCCATCCGGTAGATATGAGTGCGTGGGAGGACACCAGACTTGACGACGCTGGCTTTGCTGGGTAAATCGATGACGCTAGGAACGGTACGAAGGTGGGCCACATCGGCCGGGACGCTCGAATAGTCTGTTGCAGGCGTGTACCATCGGCGAGTTGGCGGGAAACCCACTTCTCGGGAGAAGAGACGGAAGATAGGGGGAAGAATAGCGAGGCAGACTCGCTTTGCTACAATACGCCAAACGAAGATGGCAGCAATGCCGACTACCATTTTAAGTGCGGCATAGAGGCGGAACGTTAGGACATCACCCCGGCTAGAGAGCGAGGCTCCTGGAGTGCGGGATACAAAATAGTCTGCGATTTCGGTCAGCTGAGAGGGGGCGAGGATAAATTGGGCGAAATGCCACCGAGCGAGCATTGCACCCATCACAACTGAAACAAACGCAATAGCATCCTCGAAGCAGGGACAATCGTCCACTGGCTCAGCGTGTCGATGGACCACAAATAGCCCCGTAGCAAGCACGGTAATAGGAACTACAGTATCAAGGAAGATGTGAGATTAAAATGTTTACATGAGCTTAGAAATACTCACCTATCCATCCGTTGTGGGTGATCCACCCATAAATCGCGTTGCCCCACTGCATTTGAGCAGCCCAAATCGCGGAACCAAGAGTGATCCCAGCAATACAATCCGTGAAGCTATGCACCGCGCAGTACAGGCGCCCAAAGACGATGCTGGACGCGTAAATAACTAGCAAAATCCGGATAATACAATAGGTGACGGCGGAGATCGTGTCGTTTGCAAGCCCAGTCGCAGCCAGCGAATAAATGCAGAGCGCGATGGAGACCGAATTGGTTGAATGAGTAGAAGGGAAACCATACTCCAAGCTGTTGCATAGCGTTAAACATGGAACAGGCTATCCCGAATCCAGACTTACTGATGCGTGCCAACAGCTGAATGAAGAAAAATAACGTCAACACCCGGTAAAGACGTTTTGTATATCACTCACTTAGACGAGTCACGGTAGGCTCAAACGGTCGAGGGGAGCAAATGAGGTCCTTGATCAACGAAGAGGAGTAAACACCGGCAGCGAGCACATGAAGAAGCCTGTTTAACAGCGTTTAGGGCGCCTCCGGCTCGGACGATAAGGAAGACGTACCCGATTCCTATCATTGGATATCCGAAGAAAAAGAAAGTCGGTAGTACAATCATAAAGAACGTATGGGTACCGAGCGAGGATGTGTACACAAAGTACGTGTCGAGCCAAGGTTTACGGATGTTGCGCTGGTGACTCTGATGAGCATTATCAAAAGAGGTGATGGGTCAGAGGACGCTACCTGCATGCTGCCAAGCCATTCGGATTCATATTTCAAGTTTTTCACCAGCTGTCTCCGGATGGCAGCACGCCAAGGTGCCATTGCTGCATCATAGTATTCGTCAGGGGGAGTACCGGGGGTATCTTCACCACTGTCGACTCGGGCCGCGAGATGAGGCCGGGAAGCTTTTCGCTGGCTATCGGACTGGAGACATCTCGGCCGGCGTCTTCGGAGGCAAGGTTGGTGTCACTGCTGTTGACAGAGGAAGCTGACGAAGGCCCGGGAGAAATTACAGTATCTTCTAAATGAAATTTAACGCGTGTTGGAGCTGGAGCAAAGGGGAGAGCAGGCGGAGAGGTGGGGCTCGCTAAACATTCGGCCGGGTCACGTGTGCCGATCATGGTTGAATCTATCCTTTCAGGCTTGTTTCAGGTGGCCGCATTATTGCGAGTGCAAGTGTGACTATTCAGTTATGGGCGTATTATGGCAGTCCAGGGCATGACCAGCAACCAGTGCCAGTGCTTGTGACTTGTAGCTAGAACGTTTCGCATGGATAAAATAACATAGAAGTATTTACTTAAAGTTAATTACAGCGCAACACCCAACCACAGGTTCTATGATTTACGCTTTCTGAATGAGCAGCCTTGATTCAGTAATATCCTACACATGCCTCAGCATATTGACATACCCCGAACAAATGGATCGTCCAGATCGCTCCCTGGAACGTGCCGAAGCCGATGAAATACTTGTTGTTAAACCAGCTATGCTTAGTCGAATCGGTCTCCACCTCACTGAAAGGGCGTGGGTCAGATCGTGGTCTCTCATGAAGATACCGCTGCTCACATATATAGGTCGTCTGAAACATATGCGATACCCTGGCCTTGCGCATGCATCCAGAGATAATGGCCGTCAGTGAGCTTCCAGGTCATGCGAGTGTCGATGTGCAGGGTGCCAGTGTTGTCTTGGATGCCGCTGTCTCCTCCCACATTGGGGTATACGTTGGCAATGAGCGTGCCATTAGGCAAAGTCCAGTTCCCCCTATAACTTACAGCAGGGCCATTAGTTTGAGATATATGATCGGATCATGCCGACTAACCCAACATATCCAGCAGCGGTGAGACGATGACGCCAATCGGAAGCTGCGCGTTCTAGTCGGTCAGCATAACCAGACGGAAAACATGCTACCCGCCAGAGTGCCTGGGCGAGGATCTCATGGGGACATGTGGGTCGTGGATATGGACGTGGCACACACCTCGTAACTGTTTCGGTATTATGCCCGTGCAGGAGTGCCGGTCAATTGCTGTGGGGAACATGGCTGGTTGCCGAGTGGAAGGTAACACAAGCTAAGACAAACAAGGCCCCAGATCCCACGTGATATATGTAGTGACCCGGCGGTAATCAATAAATTCGATCATCATAAAGACCATGGGGATGATCGCGGCCGAGAGCGTGGTCACTGTGCCAAAGTATTAGCGCATGGCCAGCACTCAACACAACGCCGCCCGACTGGTTTTGACCCCGCCAAATTGCTTGGGGACCTCCTCGGATCGCCACCGCCGATAACGCTGGCGAGTTCGCCAAAGCCCCTGATGATATCGAGAGCACGACGTTTATCAACCTGGCCCAGGCGTCCACCCTCATGCTCGAGGACCTCCCGATGTACCCCAAATTCGCCGAGCCCACTGCGAGTCAGAAAGAGGCTGTCATCCCGGTGCGTTTTTCGGATGTCTAGACATACGAGTCTAGTTGATCATACTATCGGTCGGCGAGCAGCATGGCCAGATGACTCTCGATTCCCTGGGCGCGATCAAACCGCTTGTGACCAGCGAGAGGTTTTTGGATAGGCGTACACGCCACCCCGACGCCAATCTCTCCACCCCGTCCCACACCAACCGACCCGCCGCCCGACGCAGCATGGGCAGATTTAACCCCTTTGTTTACGGGGAATACCAAACAACTCTTCATCTACGTCATCGCCGACTATACAAACGAAAAAGGGGTAATGTACATCATCCACCTCGTTGTGTCCTAACTAAATTCATCCCTGACGTAGATTACCAACGAAGTCGTCCTCTGAGACCGAATCGTCCGCCGAAAACGCGACGCGAAACTGAATATTGAATCCGCCCGCGGCCAATACTCGCTCCAAGACCCGTCACTCACTTTCAGATAAGTCTTTATCTCCAAAGAGTGCCTAATCGCTTGACTAGTCCACGGACAAGAAACGCGCCGCCCGCGGATTTCACGCTCAAGTACAACGTTATACCTTGGATCGGAGGTCTTACGTACGGAGCAGTTGCCCAGTCTACTAAACCCGTACCGTTTACACGGGTAAAAACGAGCGTGTAATCATTTTCTCGTAATGTAGGTTGAATGAATAGACTGCATTTTCGACTAGACCTTGTTCAGAGCTGGTTGCCAAATCCTAGGTCGCCGGGTCTGATCGAGCGTAGCCGGATTTCTTTAGTTGCATCAAGGATTATGTACGTACTTGAATACGTCCATCACGTCTTACCTCCGGCGATACCGATGTTGGATTTTCCAATTTGTTGGCCGTGCCCGCTGGGCCGCCGACGTCGGTGGGGCGGTTTGTCGGCAGCGAACAAGGACGGCTCGGTGCCGCTCCCCTTTTTGTGATTTTTATTCGATCGGGTGGTTGCCACCGAGCGTTTTACGGTTAATTATCGGGTATTCAAAGTGGATGGGCTTCTTGTGACGGGGGTGCCCCTTCCAAGCCTGATTCGTTTAGGAGGGCGCTCCAAGGTGATGGGGTGCGTGAATGCGGTGCTAGGTTAGGGTCGCTGAGATGTTGTTGCTGGAGCGAATTGTGAGAGGTCTGGGAATGGTAAAGGGTGTGAGGTTTGAGTTCAAAGGCGCATGAGAGGGTTGTTCTTTGAGGGACTTGGCGCAAAATCGAACTATTGCGCTGAGCCGATTAATGTTGCCGTGGCGCTGGACAGAGCCTCAGCCCATCCAGGTTCGTGATTTAGAATTATTATTACTTCGATCATTGAAATCACCGAGCCAAGCTCAAGGGGTTGGATTTCGTTCTTTTTGCATGTACAAATTGAGTTGGTGTGCTTTCACACCAGAGGGAAGAGACCCGCGGTACACGTCGAAAAACGACAGCCACTATTCAATCGCGCGTGCCCCTTTTTGCTCGCGATGGGAAGCTCAAGGTGGCGGACGCAGGGCACGGTCGTTTTCAACCCGGTGTGCATAATGACGGCGTACGATCGACGACAGCATGGAAACGTTGTGAAGATAATACGTACCGACTCCGAATAGGATCTCGTTTGACGGGTGTGCTTGATGCCAGACTTGGGACACTTGGGCATAAGTGGACCTTTGGGTGTATGCAATCGGTTGAGGGATTTTTTTTTTCCGGGGTACTGGAGATTCCACGGGTTTGGGTGGGTGGTGGATCGAGTGCGTGGGTTGAATCTGTCTGGTAAAGGGATATTGGACTGGGTTCAATCGGTATGCAAAAGGCGTTGAAGTTGGACAGACAGGTAATTGACAGTCATCGAGATCTGGTACCCGAGAAGACCGGGCTAGCGCGATGGAACCAGTCGAGATGAAATAATACACTTGACACGAAAAGAGAGAAGAAAGAAAAAAAGAGGGGTGTCGGCGCGTCGCGACAGACACGACCGAGACCGCGAATGACAGACTGAACGGGGCGCGTCGATCCAGCCACGAGCGGCTGCTCGATGGGGCATGGCGCTGTGTCCCAGGTGGACAGATCAGCGGAGTGTGTTGTGGACAGGATTCAAAGTCTGCAGCACCCCGGTTCGGGCGACGACGCTCTAGACCCTCGTAGCGTCGTGAGTATATGCGAGGATATAATCATGCTGGAATTGGCGCTGTTTGACCCGAGGCCGTCACGTGGGCTTGACCCGTGTGCTGGGGCTTTCTTCCCTGACAGTGACAGGGCAAGCAGCTAGCCTTGCGCGGCTTGATTGCAGCATGGCCCTCGTCCTTTTAGACCCGCGAATCACTGCTTGGCCACCCGTCCCCCCGCCATGGCCCCGCACGTACACACCCACTACGACTACCCCGAGCCCGTCGTCGCTGTCGCACACGCGTCGCCCGTGCTTGCGTATCCCCAGTTGTGTCTCCTCGCCGTGCCTAATCCGGAAGCGCACCTCCCGAATCAGGCAAGTATGCGCGCTCGTCATTAGCCGTTTGCTCATCGTCTTGCAGGCGCGTCCGTACGGTCATGTCCCCCCCGGCCAGCCATGGGCCCGTCCGATGCCCACGCCCGAGGAGGCCCCGAGCAAGTACTGTCGCACGTCGGTCCAGCACGAGCATCCGCGCCAGGCGTCGTTTGATCACGGCCACCAGCCCGCTCAGCGCTACGACGACCAGGCGTACGACCAGCCATACGACCGCCAAGGGTACGCCCCGGCTTCGTACCACCAGCCGACTTCGTATCCCCAGCAGACGTATGCGCCGCCCGTCTCGTACCAAAACTACCATCAGCACTACCAGTCTCCCGTTCAGCACCACGCCGAGCCCCAGCCTCAGTATCACGCCGAACCCCACTCGTATCGCGCCGAGCCCCAATACCACCATGCGTCCCACCAGTACCAGGCCCAGCACATCGCTCCCCAATCCCAGTACCAGCACCCCCAGACGTATGGCCTCTACGCACCCCACGAGCACGTCGACATCCAACACGCTGCACAAACCGCCTCGTACGATTCGTTTGACCCTCGCGAGCTGCTCAACACGCCGTACGATTTCGACGGCTCCGACGATCTCGACGTCTCGGGGCAGCACGATTTCTCAGACGACGATCATCAAGCTCGTCGCGATTACGAGATGGCGCAAAACTATCAGCAAGTCGAGGCCCAGGCTCAGTACCATCAAGCTTATCGTCATCACCAGATGAATGCTGTCTCGCCGGCCCAGATGCATACAACCGTCGCTCCGTCCCAGATTTACTCCCATTCCGCCCACGCCCACGTCGTCGCCCCCCAAATGGACACGGCTGTCGCTCACGGCTATGGGCACCATCACCACACCCCCCACGTCCGTCGTTTGTCTGGGTTCGAGGCCCCGCACGAGCAAGTCTTGTACCAGGTACGTTCTAATTCATTTAATTGAATACGGAACTAGAACATCGACTAACGTGTTTTTGGAAAAGGTCGCCCATCAGCCCCAGCACGATGGGTATTTTCAGAACCACCAGCACGTTCCCGTTTCGAACCATCAGCACGCCCACCAACACGCCCAGAACCACGCACACCTCCAGGACCATCCTCACGTCCAGGCCCACGCCCATCACTCGGCGCCTCAGACGACCCAGGCTCCAGCCGAGATGACGCATTACCCCTCGCACGCCTCGACCAATCCTCTCCAGTACCCCACCGTCGCTCCAACCGACGCCGAGCCCGGGACTGGATCTGGCTCCGAGTCGGAGCACGAGCCCACTCCTGGCGAGCCCGAGAAAACGCCCAAGCGGCTCGAGGCCATTGGGTACCAACGCGGTCTTGAAGACCGGTTCCGGAAGCGCGTCCTCGAGTTTGGAGATCAGGTCAAGTCGGCGTTTCCTGCCAAGGGCGAACAGCAGCAGCAGGACGGGCAGCAGGACGAGTCGGCTGGTCAGTCGTTGTCTTCGTCTTCGTCGTCGCAGCAGCAGCAACCTGCCCCGCTCGCCCAGCCCCAGCCGATCGTCCCGTCACAGGCGCATGAGCGCACGGTGCCCGTCGCTTCGGGTTCGCAGGGGGGTAAGAAGGATTCGTCGGGTGCGCCCAAGAAGCCTGCGCTCGCGTGCTTGTTTTGTCGCAAGCGCAAGATTGCGTGTGGGCCCCCGCCGCCGGACAGTCCGGACAAGACGTGCAAGTAAGTTTGTTTCTCCGTCCCACCACTCGCTCCCCACACTGGTTCTTCTCCACTCGTTCCTCGCATTACATCGCTTTTGCGTCATTGCCTCGACCGCATACTAACGCCTTGCACAGCCAATGCATGCGTCGCAAGCAAGAATGCGTATACCCCTCCGAATCGCGCCGCGGAATCCGCAAATCGCAAAAGGAGACGGCCGTGCCAGTCGAAGAGCAACCCACCGTCCACACCTTTGTCCACGACGACGGCAACGGCCACGGCCAAGGCGAATCGAGCAAAGGCAAGACCCGGCGCAAGCGCGCCCACGAGCACGTTGATTAAGTTTGACGCTCGGCCTCTGCGTGGACAGGTTATATTAGAAGGTGGTTCAGTCTCGTTTGAAAATGGTTCTCGTCGTCGCTCGCGACTTGTTTCTTGGTTTTGGAGGCAAGACTAGATGGGCTTAAGCTCACGGACCTTGTTCTTCCCCCGTGTACAACGTATTCAGTCATATGCCCCCTTTTCTCTCGCTCTCTATACATTCCTACTTCCCTGGTTGTCGTCGTTTTTTTGCTGTCTTGTGGTTGCTTTTTTTTTGTTGGCCAGGGCTGGTACATGCTATGCGTGCCTCCACTGGCTGATGTATCTAGTTCAGCTCACTCACTGATTCCCCACCCCGGACTCGAGTCGTACATTGCCTTGTTTGACGCATTGCTCTGACGTTCTCTCTCCCCCATATTGTATGTTGATGTCGAGTAGTAGTTTTTTTTAGTTGAAGCAAACCTATACACTGCTTTGACCCCACCCACCATCATTGCCTCGCTTGCAGTAGTGCACAAACTGAGTGTGATTCGTTTTGGGTAGGACCTTGGCTTGATTCATATTGGGCACGAACTTTACTTTATTCACTTTGGACTTGGCTCATTTGGAGGCATCACACCGAGCCCAGACAGGTGTTGGTGACGCCAGGGGCATTTATTTGCAATTAGTACCGGACGCGCGAGCAGAGGGAAATCGACGAGCCCGTTGTTCCCGAGAGCACAACTCTCCATTCGCAGACCAAAATCTCTATCGGCAGAGTCCGTACCATCCACGTCTTTGGTCGGATTTACGAATTTAAACCGAGTGAGAGGGGTATCACAAATCAGGCAAAATGCCTACTGTGTATAGCCCGAGATTTGGACCTGCGCTAGCGTCTCAATCGTCCCTTGCCAAACAAATCATTTACGTTCGGATCACTCGGCAGCTTGGACCGCAACGCGAGCACGCAAGCACGTTCGAGTTTCGGATGGGTTTTGTTTGTGGGTTGGTGAGATGATGGACAGCCCTGGATGAGGCACCGTACTACACGTGACTGTGACGCGTTTATTCGGGAATGTACTATCATTCCTGTGTGAGATGAACTAGTTTTTTATCGTAATACCCCGGGCCCCGGTAGTTTGAACTATCTTATCGCTAGAAGGCTCTCGAGTCCAAGCATTCAGAACACTACAATAATGAAAAAGAATGCATACATTAACCCCGACCCTAGATATCTCTGGTCCCGACGATCGAGATCAACGCATACATCGACCCTCCTCAAACACGCTCGTGACTTGCGCGGGCATTCGGGGTACAAAACGCCAATCGTAACGCAAGGGATATCAACGAGCGATGTTTTTGGTATGCGTGAGGGGAAGCTAGAAGTTACGTGTGGATTGCTCTAAGCGATGATCGGCTGGTATTAGGTTTCTGGGTCGCTGGGTCGAATGGGGTGGCTATTATCCCCATTTGCTTCTGACTGGTCATACATAGACAATGATGTGTGTGAGAGACAGAGACATAGCTGCGTGGGACCAAAAGGCGAAAACGATACACATGTTTGCCCACGAGCCACTGACGTCAAATACCAGGGGCGCCGGTTCTAGCTGATCTACGACCTCGTGGGGGCGCTTGGAAAAGGAAGACGATGTCTTGCACGAAAAAGAGCAAGTCTCGATTTGCCCTTTAAGTCCACTGTTAATCCAACACTCTGTTCGTGATTTGCCGGTTATCTCTGTCCCTTGTCGTGGCGTGATTGGCGTCGGCCGAGCATAGTGGATCTTTCAGGATATACATTGCACAAACTAGTTGTAACTAGGACATGCACAGATCGGGAGAGCGACATAATGAGCAGAGACATATATATACTAGACGATAGTATGCCAAGATAGAGCAATGTATAGGTACCGAGGCAATGGGAACTGTACAACTTTGGGCGGTAAACGCCAAGGAAGGACAAACTAGGACAAAAAAGAGAATGCGGCAAAAAGAAAAGAAGAAAAAAAAGTTCAAGCTCAGCCAGCGTCTAGCCGTTTAATGAATCTTGGCCTTCGACGGCGTGTGTCGCCGACTCGAGCGACGCACCCCCGTACCCGTAATCGGCATCTTCAGCTGCCCCGCGTCCCGCCCGACGCGCACACTTTTAGCTTAGTTTTCTCCCGTGCGCTTTTGCCGCACAGTTCCCGTCGGCCCGCGCGGCCAGTCGTCCATGCCCACGTCTTCCGCCACATCTGACAGCTCGGAGCCAGAGTCGCCTTCGGGCCCGGTGCGATGCCCGCTCGAGGCTGTTGTCGTCGTCGGGGTGCTTGCGATTGGCGACGACGGGGCGACGGGAAGAGGCTCGCGCATCGGGCCCGGGTGGATGGTCGGATCGTCCGTTCGCGCGGCTGCTGGGGTCGGAGGGGAGGTCTCGCACCGCGTGGGCGGAACTGGTACGGCGCAACCGGCGTAGCAGGATTAAACAACTGCCGAGCGACTTGGGGAGACTGGTTGAACCGCAAGTGGGGCGGCAAGCCGTTGACAGATCGAGGGTAAAGCCCATTGGCAGAGGGTGGAGCTTGGTTAGCGGGTGTATGCGGCAACGCAAACGCCAACGGCGTCCCTTCAGCTTGAAGATGCGGATGCATCGTGCTCTCCCCGACTATCCCGCGCGACACTTGATCCCACGACGAATCGGTATGCATCGAATCGTCCGGAACGGGCGGCGCTTGATATTTGCGCACAGGCGCGCCAGGTACTTGAGGGTTCCCTAGGTTATGCGGCGTCTCGTACGCCTGCAACGCGTTGCGCAGGGGATGCGGTCCATTGGCCAACGGCATGGGCGAATGAGGAAACTTGCCGGGAATTGGGAGCGATGCATCCGAATCCTCACTAAACTTGCTCACCAGACGGAGATTGCCCGCGTCGCTCGTGTGCGTCGTCGCCATCACACCCGACACGACCGAGACAACACCCGGAACCATCGACGCCGAGCCCAGAGCGGACATCGCTTCGGCGGGACTATCGGCATCCAACGTCATGCTATCGTTGAACCGCTCGAGTTCGCGGAGTTCTTGAGTCGATGGGGGATCGGACGAGACAAAGCTCGTAGACGAGCTCGTCGGGGCGAGCGAGCCCGCAGCCTCGGTAGGAGTTTCGGTACACTGCTTGGGAGCCGGCCGAATCGCCTCGTGGGATCGCGCGAGGTCCACAAGCCAGGGGTAGTTAAGCGCCTGCGTCGGGTCGGCCACTAGCATCCTCTTCATCTAATTGATACAATCGTCCGTCAGCCCGAAGTCCTGCACTTGCGACCACCTGACTTGGCGACGTCGGAAACGCGTGACCATATCGTCATCGTCTTCCGTAAACGGCGCCGTATTGGCCAACATGACCAGACAATAACGCCCAACGACCAGCTGTCGACGAGTTCATTGTACCCCGCGTCTTGTGCGCGCAATACGACTTCAGGCGCAAGATAAGTCGGCGTTCCGCAAAACGTCTTGAGGAACGTCCCGCTGTCTACGGCCTTGGCTAATCCAAAATCGGCAATCTTGGCATGCCGCGGAACCGTATCAGTCAACAAAATGTCCTGGACCAAATCATTAGCCAGATGTACATAATATCACATAGGGACTCACTTCGGGCTTTAGGTCCCGATGGACAACTCCCTTGGAGTGAGAGTACTCCATTGCCAAACACATTTCGGTCGCGAGTTGACGGTTTCATTTTCGCCTAAGTAAACGAAAAATGTCAGTACAAACGGACATTGCGGGTTAGCAAAGCACGCGAGAAACGTAACAGCATAATGACACGAGACGGCGAGGTTGTCAAACGGCAATTGCTCCCAAGGGGGGTTGCAAACGTAGGATAGCGCGCGGCGAGGAATCGCCGAGTCTGTCAAACACAGACCATCTAACATGCGTCAGCCCTGAGCGTGCCGACAACACGCTACGTCGCCTCCATTTCTCCAAATCACAAATAATACCACGATCGTGCAACAGCTCAAACCCAACCGCCAGTCGCAATTCGTGCGCATCGTCCCAGATTCAAAAAACCAGATATATACAAGTACCAAGAGACCAGGAAAGGACACACTCACACAGCCCACTCTCTGTAAACACAGCCTCGAGCAAGTCGCTGATGAGCTCGAGCATGAGCCATATCGTGGATTCATCCTCGAAATGGGCGAATGTGCGGCTGCAGGCAGGAAACGCGTCAGCGATGGTCAACGGATGTAGAAAAGGTGTCACACAAGAACGGGGGTCTTTGTTGTGGCGCAAGCACTCAGAACCCTGACCCTCCCATTTCACAAAACGAAACTCAATCCAAGCCGACTGAATTGGTCTCGAGTTCCAGCGCAAGGGGTCACAGCTACATGGAGAATGCCGACGAAGTCCCGCAAGTTAAGGTTGGGAACTAAATGGACGGCGCGAGGTCCAAGAAATTCCGAATGAAAGCAAAACGAGGATAGGAGCAGGGGGATAGGCCAGACTGGTGATAGGAGTGGCGAGGGAACCGGAAGAAATGATAATGATAGGATCAAAGCAAGCTGTGGATGACGAGTGCACAAAATGAATGGACAAACGAAGAACCTCCCAGACCAGTCGAACAACATCGAGCCAAGTCCAGATGGTAAGTTGCTCACGTCCAGGGAGGTTCATGCGGTAGGAGATACAGGGGAACGCCTCTTGGCACGGAAACCCAGCAGGGTCTATTGGATCATCGTCCAGGCACGCGGAAAAGCGCCAGCCGCCCTTGATCATTGTCCAACATAGTACAGTATTGAACGAGGAGCAGAAAAGCGATGACCCAGGAACCGCCGGCCTCTTGGGACGTAAGCCCACCAGGTCTGACGTGGGTCTGACACTTCCTCTCCTCTCCACTCAACCCACCGCCAGAACGCTTTCCCGGCTTGATCGCCAGAATACCGCCCCGGCGGACAGTGGCAACACGCCGCCGCCAAGGCTGGGAGAGGGAATGAAATGGGTACGTAGGTGACGCAATCCGTTGAGTATTATTGATCCATCACAGCATGCCCAAGCAGAGTGGCAAAGATCCAAGCATGCCAAGGATGAAATATACAATCGCATGGTCAGTTTGCAGACGTTCACAAAGTTGAGAAACGACTCACGCAGATCTCAACTCATACTCTTGGAAACACCATTACCCACCGCAACACTCTCGCTCGGACGACGAAAGGTATACCCTACCCAATGGCCAACGACTTCAGTCAAGCTCGGGTGGTACAAACCAATACGACGCACGATAATCCAAATCATCAATATCTTGGCCTGGCAGGGCCAACGACAACTCGTCGCCAGGCGTGAGCAGGGATTTTTTGCCTTTGCCGATGCGTTTCCCGTTGATCGGCGGGGTCGTGTTGGATTTGCGTGGATTGTGATGTCGGGGCAGCGAACGAGGGAAGCAAAAAGGTTAGTTGTCGGCTCAGTTGGGGCGTTTCTAGGATGTGGCTTGTGTAGATGTCCAGCTGATAGGTAGATAAAACGAAACAAAAGGCTTTTGTAGATTATTTATTGTGATCCGCCAGTAAACAACAAAAGGTCCAAGTATACGTAGATGAAACCGGTTCAAAAAAGATAGACTCACAAAAGTCCCGTTGGAACTATTATCCTGTACAACGACGGTATTCTCTTTACTGGCTTTGTCGTTTGTGCGCCCGGGCCACGTTAGGATGCAATGTTGGCTGCCTAGAGTGATGAAAAACGTTAGCGGCCGAACGGCGGGCGCACCACCGCGACCCGAAGAAAAACCGAATCGACCGTTGCGCAGAGAGTAAAATGGCCTTGCGCGCATTGCCTCCGTCATACAACAACAACCAGACGCTGCCCAACCAACCCGTTTGTCCAACACGGCATCATCCAAAGCCCCCTAGACCCATCCCGAAAACAAAACCGGACACTCACTAATCTTCGGCCCAGGGAGAACAAAATAGTTGGTACCGCCAGACGATGAGTCGATCAAGGGTGGAACGTGAGCAGGTACGCGTCGAGCGGGGCAGCGGACCGGGTGGAGAAACCGGGACGTATCTGACCGCTTGCGCCGGTGCGGTTGTTGCTGGCCACCGGGCAGGTAACCCCGTCCTCAAACTCGTGCAGCCGGGGCGCGTCGCGGTGCCTCTGGACGCGCGCATCGGGGATGGTGAACACCTTCCCCCCCGTTCCCATAAAGCCCCCAGTTCCCATAAAGCCCCCGGTTCCCACAACAGACGTTGAGTCACGGAGACTCTCCCACCCAATCCGTAGCCCAAACAGAGTCCCTTAGGACGAGGGTGGTACGGAAGGGGTGGGTTGTCTGAGAGCATGAGACGTCCACCATGGGGTAGCCCAAACAGAGTCCCGTAGGACGAGGGTGGTACACCGATGGTGGTGGTCTGGGTGATCAACCGGGTCATGTGACCTGGTTTTAAGCTCACGAGGCCCACTAACCAAACACACAGGATGTGACGCGCATGGTGTGATGCTTAAGGCTTCCCCCACTCTCCATGAACAGGGGATTACCCTAAACCTTTAGGGTAGAAATTAAGATGTATATTAGATGACTGTGTTTCTAATAAAAGGAGAGTGATAACGACATGAAAGCCGAGTGTATGCCGGGTGGCTGGTCGTTCAAGGCATGGCACCACCCTGAAGCAGATGCAGTATCTGCCCCATGGTGTCCTGAATGCCATCTAGACGCTTCTCAATATTCTCCACTCGGCCCCTCATCTCCTTCACTTCCGAAACATCCTCCTGCAAAACATCCAGACGGCTGTTCATCTGCTGTACCTCCCCCTGTGTTCCCATGACCTTATTCTCCATATTAGTTAGAGCGTCCATAATCTCCTGCTTAGGCCTACCCATGAACTGTCAGTTACTAATATCAGATCTCTTAAATTGGCCTCAGAACTCACGTCTTGGGTAAAGGCTCACGGTTGAACCAACGATGCAAACACTTGCTGGCCTGAATATATTTCTCGAAAATGTCACCAGAGACTAGATTGCGGTCATCGTCACGTAGGGCGTAAAACCCTTTCGCGGTGGGGCCTGAATGCCCTGCCATATTGGTGAAGATGGTATTTTGGGCTCCGGCGGATTCGTCGTCAACCAAGCCTAAATGATCTCGTTGGATGGCGATACAGATATTCCGCCAAGCTCTGAATTTAATGGCCACACCTAGGTGCTTCTTGCTGAAGAGGGCTAGCAGCTTGGTAATGTCTTCCGGTTTGAATTTTCGTCCTAGATAAGAAAAAAGGAAGCCATCGGTGATCTTTGAGGGCCGAACAAAAGGGGCATTAGGATTTTTGGCTCGCTCCACGGGGGTAGGCTGGTCATCTGGAGTAGGTGCCATATCTTCTGCCAAGACGAAATCTTGATTTGGATCGTCGTCCTCCCCTTCGTCCTCTTTTTCTTCATCCAGTGGATGGTCTACCGTATCAGCGGGTGGGGAAACATCATCGCCGTCCTCTAGTGGTAGATCGGCTTCGGATGAGTCATTGTCTTCTGGGTCATAGAGCTCCTTCACCCACTGGACAGCCAAGGGACGAACAAGGGAATTTAAGATTATGATCAATCGAGTCAGGCGTGGAGGTAGAGCATGAACATCGGTTCGGTCAACCCCAGTGAGAGCGGTGGTCTTGCAGTAGCCTAGCATCAAGACCATTTCCAGGGCATAGAGAAAAGCGTTGCGAGGTCTTCCCTCCGCATTATGGTTTCGGGCATTCAGGAGCTCCGGAGCGCGACGAGGTAACCCCCCCCAGATATGGCATGAAAGCGCTAAATGTTGGGAGAACTCCCCAAGGTGTTTGAGCCACTGCCGCCGACGGTCATCATTCCATGCAGGGCTTCCATCGGGAAGTGTCTCGGACCAAAAATGGTCTTTTAGTTTGGGATGTGTGATGAACGCCTCTGTGAGCTTGTCCTGGATGTCCAATAGCTCGGAATTGACCTTATCTCTCCAGACAGAGTACCGACCGCCGTTTTCTCCCATGTCGTCCCGAAGTTTCTCTAGGTCTGGATCCTTGTAACCTATTTCGGATAGTGGGATGTCCAATAAGACCAACTTGAAAAACAACTTCTCTGTAGCGTCTAAGATATCTTGGGCCATATCCTTGATCCCTTCCAATTTGATGTGTTTCCCGCTGTAGACGCAAATGGCCTTGTCCAGACCGTACCAATGAAGGCGTTTTATGCCGGCTTGAAGGTTTATGTGTTTGATGAGAAGACGTCGCATGCACTTGAGTTGGCTGAATGGGGTGGAACGACCAGCATTGACAACATAACCATAATAATAGTCATAGCATCTAGATAGTTACTGTGAGCCAGTGCGTATCATTGGGTGTACAATTGGACTTACTCGGCCGCATTTCTGAATTTATTCACCTGTTGGTGGGCTTGGTGGAGGAGACACGCCCGGAACACATACTGGAGAGCACTGTTTGGGCGGGCC
Organism: Ceratobasidium sp. UAMH 11750; assembly: GCA_019677335.1. Classification (NCBI taxonomy): domain Eukaryota; kingdom Fungi; phylum Basidiomycota; class Agaricomycetes; order Cantharellales; family Ceratobasidiaceae; genus Ceratobasidium; species Ceratobasidium sp. UAMH 11750. Next base: position 33,588 of record WSLM01000004.1, on the reverse strand, counting down.
AGGCTATTGGGACTGCAGTAGGTTGAATCTGCTCGCACGGATTTAAGGGCCATGAATGTGTAGGCGATGTCGTTGTACTTGTTCTGAGCAATGTGATCGATATTTTGGGGAGCAAAGCAAGTCACGGCCAGATTGTGTATGAGGGACTGAAGCTTTTGAAGCTTGGTCTGGGACAGCGACTCATTAGAGTCCAGGAAGGAAATAACTTTTTTGGCCGAGTTGCTTTGGTCGGTCGTAAGATAGGGCCGGTAGAGTTCATCACCACCAGATGGGAGGGTTGAGCGCCGATAGGCTTCCAAAACAAGGTGGATAAGCTGGGAAAAATTTCGGGAGTAATCTTCCAGAGTGCAGTCCTCAACGGTGGGGAGGAGCTTTGACCATTGTGTCTCTGCGGCGTCTTGGGTCTTGATCCAGGTTTCACGAATGGAAGTAGGGGATTGGGTGATGGTTTGCTGGTATGTCACCGCCAGCGAATGGCAAGCGGCAATGATGGGGCGCCATTGGTGGCCAGAGGCAGGGACGGTAACCAGGGACATTAAATCTTTGGGGTTTTCCCCCTCGAAATGATGAGACCACCCTTGTGAGTTGAGGAATGGGTTGTCATCCTTGAGCCCTATTGATGGGCCCATAGGTTCCTCTGCTGGTACGTCTCTGTGGCTGATTTTGGCAAGGTAGGAGGCAAAAGCGCTATGAAGAGACTGCTCCTCATCCGTAGCATTGCTGGGTAGAGGAGCTAAGGATGGATCGACTGGGAAATAACGCTGGTAACTAGCATTGGGATGGAAGTTTTGAACGGCTTTGAGAGGGATATGACCAGTTGCGCCCCCCCGAACAGAAGTGTTATGCTTTTTTAAGTGGGAAGTTCGAGTGGATGTGGTGACCCAGATATAGCGATTGTCAGGTGGGCATAGGCCGCAAGCCATAGGAGCTGTATAGCCCTTTTTCATCTCTCCGGTGGCAGAAATAATATCTAAGAAGGGGAAGGGGGCCACCTCTTTGTCTGGGATGGGGCACTGGCCGTCACCATTCCAAGCCCCAGGGTATCGTGGCAATAGCTCCTTCACGGCCAACAAATTCTTGTCCGACTCTGAACCACCGTGATGTTTGTGGCGGTGTGTGACAATTTGCTTGGCGCAAATACCCGACCGCTTCCCATCCGGTGTTAAACAATCCAAACAGAAGAAAACCCCAATATCGACAAGCATTCCAAGTCCAACTGATCGTAAGGCTCGGTCCGTATAAACACCAGGCATAGAGGTGGGTTCTGTTGGAAGTGTGGGGATGTTGGTGGAGGATGGAGGCAAAGAGCTAGACCCAGCGGTGGCAGCAGGACGGCAGAGAACAGAACCAGAACCAGAAGATAGTCCTTGTGAGTTTGATGAAGGAACAGCTGCTAGATCACCAGTTGACAAGATGGATGGAGCACCAATGGATAGATTGGTCTTCTGCTTTTTTGCCTTTGTCCTTTTGCGCTTGCGCCGTGCCTTGCTAGAAACAGGAGGTGCTAGATTGCTTCCCGTAGATTCATCAACAGACAAACCATTGGATTCACAACCAGAGTCTGGCGACATGTTACTGTTGCTGTCTTGGTTGTACACACTTCCATCATCGTCAGAAAACTCCTCTTGAGGGCGCGTCCGCTTCAGAGGGAGGGAGCCAGTTGTGGACCGAGTTTTTCGTTCCATTGTGCAGGGGAGCTGTACGAATAGGTAGCTGGTTTAGCCAACTATGAGAGGATGAATTTTTACACTACACACCTGGAATGTAAAAGGAGAACAGGGGTATGGCCGCTGGAGATTGAACACGGTAAACAAACCACTCGCGTCTGATGACCAAGCAGAGTCTAGCGCCCAACATCCATGAAAGAGGCCGAGCAGCTAGTTAGAGAAGGTTGGTAGGAGTTGGGTGTTCTTATAAAAAGAGTCCCTGGTTGCAACAAATATGTTCTACTAGCCTTGTTCCATCAGACTCAGCCAGCGGCAAGATAATAAGGTATACACTGGAGGTTGGATGGTCCAAGTCGGGTCAAACCGGCTAATGTGCAATTGGCTAATAGACTGTAAAGGCGGGAAATACAGGAGCTTTGGCACTCAGTAAACCCATCACTCACCCCTTGGGCAGCTGCTGGCTGAGCCAACTGGTTGCACAGCCACTTAAGCGTGTCTGTTTTCCACGCCTCAATATATGCTAGAATATTTGTTCAAGGAATGGATATATGCGGTCTAGTTTGCACAGGAACACAATAAGACAGTGTCTGAAATTTGGGATTTCCCAGAAACTAGGGGATCCTGGCAGTTGATGCTCGTCCAATTTCCGGCCGCATGAGAGAAGTTTTGGGTGGTGAACCGGGATGACCATCATAAACCTCACGACCACCACAAGTCCCACGACCATGATGACCATGTTCTGGAGAAGGGATATTCAGACATGCGATTCACTAGACGCCCTGGCCGCCTGAATCACCTACTCAGCCACTAGATTGGGAGGACGAAAAGGTAGTTACAGACCTGAGCAGCCATAAGAAAAGCAGCCTCGAGAGATGGAGCAGGCAACCCCCCTTTGCGACCGGTATTGCAATATTCTGTCGGATCGTGCTCGCACTTGGCCTCATCATAGTTTGCGAGTAGTATGGCTCAGTTATATTCCTCGTCGTTGCGCTGCCTCATTGGCTAAACCACACGTCTCTTTACAGCTACCAACGCAGCCCGCACAATGACCTACTCGGTAATTTTTCAGTTTTACTCATTGTCTCGCCGCTTAATAGTGTTGCTAGGTCGTAAGTGGCGACACTGGCACCAGCATCCCGCGGAAGAACAGCATCAGCTCCTACCAACTCACGAAACGCAGCCCGTCATTAAACAGTAGTGTGCTAAGTGTCGGCCAATCGTTATGTGTAATTGGTGAGTGCACGTCATAACGTGAGAGAGCCTGATGATTCTGCCGACCAAAGACTCGACAGACAACTGCCAGCTCGTTTACACCGTCAAGTCGGGCGATTCATGCGTTAACATCACGAGCGCAAATGGCATTGACACAAACCAGCTTAGTGAGTACTTTATTTATACGCATGGGCACTACTGTCGAGTCAAGCATCCAAGTCAGACAATGGGTCGATGCCTTTCTCTTGGTGCAAGGCGACCAGTTCGGGATGCAAACACATGCGTTTCGCGAGGAAGTAGGAGGACTATCCGCACGTATTCAAACGGATTGTCCAGGGCCAGAAAGGACTGATGGCGCTCGAGTGTGGTAATCCTAGTCTGAGGGTGGTGGGGTTAATGAAACATTATTGAGGGTGGTATATGTCATTCAAATATGATCAGTCGCTGCGGGAAAGATGGAGCTAGTTGCGTGTGATGTTGGCAGCTGGTCGAGGATCCGGATGTTCGTGATTCATCGGCGACAGTGCAGCCTCTGAACATGAATAATGTCAAATGCAGCAACTATTATATCGTGACTGTATCGCGGTTCATAATACCCGGCATAATGAGAACCGAATGAAAAAACTTTCGTTAAGATGCGTCGCAACGCGACTTCACCTTCGATTGTGGTATCCTGACTGCGTCCCTCGGTCTTGTTGTACAACTTTCATGTATTTAGTAGAATACACTAGAACGATGAGTCAATTATCAAGTAAAGCACAGTATATGCGCAGTCGACATACTTTCAGCCATATGTGTACGCCATGGAGTAACTCAACTGCCTCGGAAATGCAGTGTTTGAAGTCGATGACTTCCACCCTAGCGACAGCCGCTTCAACAAAAAGTCATGAAGGGAAGCTCACAGACCGTCCAAAACTCGTGCCAGTTTCAGGTGCGTTGCCCGGTCGCAACTCGCATACCACAGGGCTTGCGAGATTGACCCGTTTGCTCTCTCATCGATTCCAGCTACTTCTCGGTCAAGCGAGTATGATGGCTCGAGATTACACACGTTGAATGCTGGTTGGCCGTACCAAAGAAGTTAAAACATGACTGCGCAAGCAAGTCGTTGCCCCATTGAATATCGTAAAGACACGTGTCGGAGCGCTGGGGATCTGCGAGATAGCTCGCGAATGATTTATTGAGCACCGACCCCATTTCGTCGGGTTGGACACGTGCAATACCGGAAGCGGCGAGTGCAGCACGATATGCATCAGGCGACCAAAGTCAGTCAAGACCTCCCTGAGCGGCCATCCAAAGTCTCCACCACCTTTGGCTTCCCGCCACTGCGTAGACCGTTCCAAGGGCTACTACTAGCTTAATCCCCCAATTAGATTCAGCTTAGACTTAGTTGTCGCTTCAGCCACGCACAACTCTATCCGAAAGCCAGCCGTTTACTCGTAAAATTAAAGGCCAAGCCGTAGCGCTTTCCGGGCGTGGTTGGCTCGTACTTTTCTACCTTTTCCGCATATACACAACAAAAACAACATTCGCTGAGAGTACAACATACAAAGAAGCGAGGGAATCAAACGTAAAAGGCAGGCAAAGCGCCGCCGTCAGACGGATCAATCAGAGTCATGATCCTACGCAAAATACGACAAGTGCAATATAGATTCGGTCCAGTTCACTTCTTAGATCTAGGCCAGGTCCTGATAATATGTAATACCGATCCTTTATTAGAACCAGAAACTACCTAGTAGTGACGTGGCGGTAGTTCGGACAGTCAGCACACAAACGGTTCTACCAATTTATGGGTATCACCCCTCGCTCTAAATCCCCTATATTCTAGCATAATATCCGTGCATACATGTGTTCACCCCGTTTCTTTGAGCTCCGACGTTCGCCAGGCTCTCAGTTTTCACGTAGAGCAAACCTCCGTGCCATCTTACCCTTGCGCTTCTAAAAAGCCCAAGTCGTATCACAAGCACATACGACGGCTAGGCCCAGGACCTAACCGCTCCAAAATACCAACAGATGCTTGCATCTCAAAAGACCGAGTCCACATCAACAGGCACACACTGGTTCCAACTCTACAGGGCAGATCTTGAAGCCACGATTAAATCGAATTCTCGGCCTCAGATGCCACTAGGAGACGAGGCAAGGTGCCATATTGACACACGTCCACCTGGTTTAGCCCATGATTGCGTGGTCTGGACATCCAGTGATGTGGGCCTGTCTCAAGCCCAAGTATCTAGCAATCGTGTCACTCGCAATCACAGCGACCATGATGGATGAACGTGGTCTGCGGATCTCTAACCACCAAGCAGGCGATTCAAACTTTCCGAACGCGAGTTCCCCAGCTAGTAGTCTGGGGTTAGAGGTTGGAGGGTGCGGGTACACTTGGGCTCGCATGGTGCTGAAAGGTATATCGGGAATGCGTTCTTCCGAAGCGTGGTGGTTGAGCCCTCATGCGATCACTCACGGTCTTACAGCCAATACGATCTGGCATGACGATATTTGTATGCATCAGAGGATCGTCGGTGATTAGCGAATCACGTCTAGAACACGTGTATAGATTGCACGGATTCCGGTATCTTTATAGTTCAATTACCATCAGGATGGAGAGTGGGCGCTTGATTCAAGTAGGCTTGCTTGATTCCGACACTGGTTCCGCCGCCAAGTCCCGGTACTATCAGCCCACAAACGCTCATACATTCAAAAGTCGAAAATGACATTCAGACTCTAATAGCCAACTCTAACACCGATACGAACTGATTGAGATGAGTATCCTATCTGAATGGACGGCCGCTGCCGGTCTTGCGACCTGTATGCGTTGCTCTCGTGGCGTTCGACTCTATTCGTCTGAAACCAGAAGCCGTCTACGGTACTGGTGCCAATACCTTTTCCCCGCTCCAATGAACTTGTTTGCCCGATGCATAATGCATTGGCAGACAGGTCGTACGTGTATATGCGGTGTACAAATGACGAATAGCCATTTTCCACGGTGTGAGACCGAGCCATGCCCAAGTAGTAGTTCCCAATTGGGTTTGTCAGCATAGGACCTTTGCTGGGTTGATCAATCCAGAGGCACAGGCGTTGTGCGCTTCTTACTGTACCCCACCGAGTGACGTCTCTGCACCTCGGCCAAATAGTCTGGGGCTCCGGAGTGCCGTGGTGCTCCTAATTTTAAACGAGCGCTCATGAGCACGGCGAGCACCGTGCTCCTTTGTCTCCCGAGCGCTCGTTTATAATCAGGAGCACACATGAACAAGCACCCGTTTACGGAGCGCTCCAGACCTCCGGGGGATTTTGCCGACGACTCTTTAATCTCGTTGCGTTGGCCAAGTGTGTTCTAACCTGATCGAGATGAAACTCTACGCCCATTGAACAACTCAATCGGGGCTCATCGCGGGGAGCACAATTGACAGTCCAGCGCAAAAACCGGCAAGCCAGCCTAGTTGTACTTGATAATTCCCACGTGTTCCTTAGCACCATGTCACAAACTATGACAGCGAAGGTATGGGAGCTCAAGTCCATCACGGGCCGGGATGCGTGCCTTGTTGATTCCCCACTTGCCGGCGCGTTTCACACGGGACCAAACCCTGTTCAGCTAGACTTGCCTGTTTTGGAATGCGATAAGCGCATAAGTTCGCCGATCAGACAAAAGTAAAGTTACCACACATCTTATAGTGCCACAATTAGAGCAAGAAATCTTTTACATTGCATCTATGGACAAGAAGGGGGACAACAATTTGGGATTTTGTTACACGACGCTAACAAGTATCAGACTGGTTTAGTTCAAGATGACATCTTGACTCGACACCGAGGGGAACGAGGACAACAGCGAGACGATCAACAATATACACACACAAGAGTTGAGAAACGCTGAAGGGTATAGGAGAGGGAAGTTGGCCAAGGTATGACAGGCTTGTCGAACGTTGGAGGACCCAGATCGGATCGGGACGGAGGGGGATAAACAGACGCAACCGACAGAGGGGGGGTCAAACAAGGGGGTGATAAGGCGGGGAAAACAGACATCAGCAAGGGCATATGAGGACTACGGGCAGTGGGGGGGGGGGACAGGGGTGGAGGAGCAAGACTCGTTCAAAGACAGGGAAAGTGTTTATAACATAACAAAACTATTTGTTCAAGCGCGATCGCAGCTCTTGTTGCCGGGGACATAGTGATCCCAAGAACCAGGCAGGGGCGGGGGAGGCATCAACTCAGGCATGGCCAGCTGCATCGGGTACCCATGCGGGGGCGGGCCATATGATGGCTGCATCGGGTACGACGGAGCGTACGACGGCGGGAACAAGCCCGGGTGGGGCGCGGTTGAGTGCGAGGGCGCGAGCGGGGGGTACGACTGACGCATGCTCAGCAGCGTGTTCATCGGGGTGAGCGGGGGAAGAGCTGTTGCCAAAGGCGAGAGGTTCATGGACTGGAGCGGGCTGGTAGCGTGGGTGGGGTTGGAGCTCATCTGAGGCAGCGACGGAGGCGGGGGATAAGGCGACATGGCCTGAATGCGGGGAAACGAGTTGTGGGTAGGCGTCAGCTCGGCATCGTGTTGCTCGCGGTGGCCCCAACCCTTGTGACCGGCTTCACCCTCGCCACTGGACGTGCGCTTGGACGACTCGCCCTTGGAAGCCTTGGCCTTGGCCTCGCCAGCAGCACGACGGCGACCGGCGGAGCGAGCGAAGGAAGAGTTTTCGGCGGCGAGCCGGGCCGAGCGACGAAGATAAACGATGTCAATGGGAGGGGGCATGGGGCCACCTGCGGGGAGAGAGCTGATGATGCGATCACGCTTACGGACAAGCTTAGCGTAATCTGTGGATATAGGGTCAGGGGGAGCATGCAACAGCACGACTCGAACTCACGAAGACCGCACGCATTGCACAGGGTACGCTGGCCATCCGGGCCGCGGCGCCATTCAGGGGTATCGAGGATTTTGCAAGAGTGGCACTGGCCCGGGGGCGAGGCTCGCTGTTGAGAGAGAGTTGGATGAGGTGGGGTCAGGGGCAGGATTCGAATATACTCACGCTGCGCTTCTTGTATTTGATTTTGCCTTGGGCGGCCTGGCCTGCGGTGCGGCGGGCGCGAATGTCTTCCATGTCGTGGGCGGCGACGGCCTTGGCCGAGTTATCCAATGGGGCTGTGCGTTCGGGGACGCCCTGGCAACATAATGAGCAACGGAAGAGCGACAGGGGAGATCAACGTACATCGAAGACATGCATGTGGGCCTCTTGGCCAGTCGGGACACGCGAGGCAGCAGAAGAGCTCGATCCGGGCAAGGAGCGGTCGGCGGGGGGCGATGGGGCTATGCGGTGGCCGTCGTCGACAGTGTCTTCCCAGGGGCGCTTGGGTGGACGGGCAACGACAGGAGCCGGAAGTGGAGCCGGGTCGGGGGTCGGGGACGGATACGAGGCGTGGCGATACTCATTGAGAATGTCGATGACCTCGACGGCGCGGTCGACCATCTGGGCAACCTCGGACTGGTCGGGGCTCGGAGCGACCGAGGCTACGAAAATGATAAGAAAATGGACAATTGACAGAGGGCAGGACTGACCATAATGGTCAGCAAAGGCGCAAAGGATCTGGCAGTGGGTGAGGACCTGGGGGGCGTCAGCGGGGGCGGGATACGGTGGTGAGTAACGGACCTTGGCAAGGCGCTCGTCGCGGGGAAAGCCTTGTTGCGAGAGGTTCAAGTCGCGGATGGGGGGCAGGCGGAGCTCCATGGGGGAGGCTCTAAATCTGCCCCCGAGCTTTTGTAGTAGTGGCTGTCTGAAGGGACCAGGGCTAGTGCATCACACTAACTCCGAATGGGCGCACACGTTTTCATTTCCGACAGCCTGGCCTCGGGATTTTCCGCTACCCCATTCCGGCAAGAGAGTCGCCGCAAGCAATTACTCAGCAGTCGTGTATGACCACGCACGCATCGTTTTCGCGCACTGCGCCTTTCTCACCAGCCCAGCACCGAAAACCAGCCTCATGCTCTCTGACCACGATGGTGGCCCAGAGGAGGGACCAGAGTGCGCCAAGATGTCTCCTTCAAAAAGTATGTTCCTGTCTTCTCATCGTCGTCCGGCTTCTTATGACCCAATGCGCACAGAGACACCGTCATCACGCTACAAGATCCTCATAGAGTAACGACACTATCTATCGCCGCAGCCCTTCCTGTTCCCAGCACCCCTGCCCCCGTCAAACCAGAAGAACCAGTTACACCGAGTAAAACGCCAGCAAAACCGGTGAGTTGTTTGCTGCAATCTCGCTGTAGTAACCGACCAACCCCAATCGTTAGGCCACTGAATCAACGGACGCGGAGAAAAAGGTGGTGGTACCCGCAGTGGCCAAAGCCAAAACACAACCATGTGAGTATATAGGTCGGTTCTTTTGTGCGGGCAACTGATGGTTACCTCGAAGACAACGTGTCACCTTACGTGTCTGGCTACACGGGTGCGTCTCTCACCAGCACCTCCATGGATCCAATGACGAAATCTGATGCTACGATGTTTGACTAGGTATGTTAATCGGGGTCTTGGTTACTCCCCCCGAGTTGATCGCGAGTCTTGGTAGGAAGAATTCATGTTCGATGATATGGCCAAAGGGCAACCCTCGAAAAAACAAAACAAAAACCTCGCGTCGAGGCGAGCCTACGTTCGCATGGTGACCAAACTAGGTGGTTCGCTCAACCTAGAGCTGTTCGGCGAGAAGGCGAGTAATTCTTTCTCGAGCGTAGACTCAATTCTTATTCTGTGGTTTCTAGGCCCCAAAACGTGTTACAAATTTTATCATATTAGCCAAAGAGGGCAAATACGACCATTGCCCCTTCCACTGTCTCATCCCTGGCTTTATGGTATGAGTTTCCCCCCGTCACTCGCTCCCCGAACTTATAGTCAATGATGGATCCAAGGCGGAGAGACTGGTGGTCAATCACTGGGATACACCATTCCATGACGAGTTTGATATGCCATGAGCGGAAAAGCATCACGAATGAGGGATGTTGAGTAAGTGTGGCTAACAAAGGGATGAACTCGAATGGATATGTAACCTCACGTACTCTGGCCCTTCAGCGAAGTAAATTCATTAACCTGACTCGCTCGCAAACTTGAATGACAGGCCGAGGGCGCAGACCCGAAAAAGCGCCGCGCGGATACGCTGGAGGATGGGATGAACTGGTTTAGCCAGCGTATCGGAGAGGTTGGAGCTAAGAACGACTCCCCGGTAGGAGCCGGTGTCGGTAAGTATCTCAAGGTCGATACACCTTTACCTCAGCCGACTGTGGGTGCAAAGACAGAAGTTGGGGTGGTTGGCGAGGGGAAAAATAAGCACAAACTCGGGTTTGGGAATTTTGATAATTGGTGGCTATGTCTCCGGGATGTGTCCTCTTGTACTCTAATATCATACACTCCCGTATTATATATCCTTCAGAGGACTAGCTTGAGCGCATAATGATGCTACCATGAACTACACAGTGCGAGGATCCAGCGACATCAACGACCGAGGGAGATAATTTTTAGCCCATCTAATGTTGTCCCAGTGTCTAATCACCGCCGCAGCGTAATATACGTTATTCAGTATCTTTAGATCAGGAATGGGATACAAGTCTTGTCGTGAGACACCGCCCGACAAGGATGCCAAGTGATCGAACAACTACTCCAGGTCTTGGACCGGAAAATCCGCCGGGTATGCCGGTCGGATGTGGAATCAGCTGGATGCCAACCGCTATGCTGCAATTGCCACACGAGGCTCTGATTCTTGTGCCGACTCCCCCCTCTCTGGTTCTGTGTATGATATCAGATTAATGGTATACGTTTCCGTGGGCCATCGACCTGTTGGTTCCTTGGCAGGGACCAAAGGGAGCTCAACCCGCTCAGTGCTGGCTGGCTCAAGTATTGGCTGTGGAAGTCGAGCAACATGAACAATCCAGTATGCCAGTGAACACGAGGGGGATACTCACCGCAGTGCCGATCGCCTTGGCCTGTAGCTGTGCAAGCTCCCTCTGTATGACCTCTTCTTTGTCGACGGTCATTCGGCTGGTAAGCATTTGGTCAATTTCCTGGACATCAGCTCGTCCGTGAGTGGGACGATAACAACGGTTGCATTCAGCGCGTACGTTCTGATATGCCACCGCCTCGGCCGTCTCCTCCGTCAGCTTTTCAACATCCTCCAAGCTCATTTCGGCGTGGGTATGCTCTTGAGCACTTTATTTCCCTGTTGAAGCCCGAAGAGGATATCCTTCTCCAACAGCGCAAACTCTATCAAAGACACCTACTTGCGGGAAATAACGATTCCGTTAGAATATCAAAGCCTGACTTTATAGTAAATTAGAAATATTACGCACCGGGCTCTCCGGAGTTTCTAGCTGTCCCTCTGTCTTCTGCAACATACTCTCCTGGTACTTTCACCTTCGCAACGCCAACACCGCAACCCGTTTGTTGCCGTTAGCCAGAGACTCATTGCCTATTGCGTGCTCCCGATCCAGCACTGTCTGGATTTAAATTCATTCCTCGTTAGACCGTGAGTGCGAAATAAACCAGCAGGTCATACTTGTTGCCAGTAAGGCTTGAGTTCTTCCCGTTGGTTCTTGATGCCACGACAGGCGCGAGAAAAAAGGAGTAAAAGCTCAATGAGCTTACTCGACAATAGCTCCATCTTGGGCCGATATCTTAGGGACGGACTAGTTGCCACCCATGGTCTCTTGACCGTCGCAGCAGTACAGATCGCGCCAAGTGAAATTCTGATAGATCAATTCACCCAACTATACGCCAGATATAGCCAGGTATTTTAAGTATTGGGGTTGATTAGATTATATTTGTCAGTCCTGAACCAAGAGTTGACCCAAGTGGTGGACGAGAGCGGGAGGTGCTCGGTCCGGAGATGTGGGGAAACGCGATGACACAACATTTGGAAATTCGGTCCCGGGCTCGGCGCTAAATTAACGTGAGAGTGCCTAAGCTCACATCGCAGCGTGCAGGCATTATTGAATGATTCGATCAGAAGAATAGAATGATAGATTCTATTACGGTGCCATTTGGCCTGCTAGGACCGATATTGACTTCTACTCAACGGCTGCAGCCTTTCGCACACCCGAAGGTCTCACAGAGCGTTTCAGCAGTATGTGAACATATCTGCAACCACTGTAATTGGCTTGATTTGCTCACCTCCCCGTTTCGGGCAATGCAAATGTTACAGGAAGTGAACAGGCGTGATGTACCCGGCCATCCACGATTAAGGCGCCTGGTATAGTAGCCCAGGGAATTTTACAGGACACGCCCTCACCTCCGAGAGTCATCGTCGCCACACCTAGCTTCCATTCCAAAGTAGTATTCGAGGTGTTAAACGGCTGACAATTGAAGCTCTTACGTTCTAACCTCAACAAGGATCATCTTGCCGTCGACAGCGGGCGGATCCACCCCCGTCCATGAGCAGCATAAGTATCACCTGAGCTCTGGATTACGTCTGTTGACCAGGACATGAGCAGAGGATGACGCCTGTAGCGAATAATGTCGAACTATAATGGGAGCGCGCGTTGCGGCTGCCTGGCTCAAGTTCTGGGTCCCGCGTGATGGGTGGCAACTGGGTATATGCAGCTAGAGCATGTCCTGTTGGTTCACAACACGTTCGGAGGGGTTGAATCATCGCCCTCGTGGACATTAAACCTTGCAGTGACTTCTATCCCAGTGGCTACATGTGAAGAGAGTAGTCACACCAACCACAAATCAGGCCACCCCGACTTGACCGCACTACAGTATCATGGCTGGCGGCTATGGGCGGGCTGATGACCACCAACGCACCGGCTACTTCTGCGGCGGAGAGATTTGAGATTATACTGTGTCGCTGGTCTAACCTCGCAAGTATCGTGGAGGAGCTATTCGGCTGCAAGCCGGTGTTTGTAGCCACTCCGGGAAGTTCCAGGCATGAAAAGCCGGGTCGTAGCCACTCATCGCCACAGTAGCCACCAAGTCATTTGGGTGTTTTTGCCCTCGTAGGACAGGTGTGACTCGTACATCGTCTGTTGCGCGGAGCCTAACCCGGATGATTCACACTCCTCGGCCGAGCGGGGAGCTGGTATCGGCCTGTTCAGTTATGACTCTATGTGGTCAGGCTAGAAATCAAGATATATGCAAGAGTGAGACACCTTGTGGTGTTTAACCTCTTGAATGGAGCATACAACGAAGAACAGATCTCGCCCACGCGAAGGTAATAGTCACTGTGCGTTAATATCAGTTTGTCTAGCAAGTTCTTCCAGGGTTTCAAGCGCGTGAAAACATTCCGAGATAGCCTTCAGCTTGTTCTTTCAGGAGTTGATATGAGTCGTATCCAGACGTTACGTCGCGTATGCAGGGCTGGGCCAATGTTCGAGTTAAGCCAGCCCTGGTATCACTCTTGATTCTCGTGAAGCCCACGTGCGCCGAAAGCTACACGACAACAGACATAACCGAAGTTTCTAGATGTCTCTGGGTCGGTATGACGGACGCGTTCGCCTAAATATGGGTGTGACGGCCAGACAAACTCGAGCTCATAGCCCCGCGAAGCGCTTACGCACGTGGCTTGGAATGGGTGAAGAGCGGGGTAAACGTTGCCCACATGTGTGTATGCGCCTATTGGAATGAGGGTACAAGGGGTTCGTAGGTGTCAGGGATGGTGAACCTCGAGGCAGGCGGGGCGCCACTATCAGAACATACGGACAAGGGGAATCGCCGAGGAAACTTGACTGGGGCGTTTCTGACATCATCAAATAAATTGGCAATTGGAGCTTGACTCGAGAGCAACAACCACCACTGCCTGCTCACCACCGTACTATATCTACTCGCTGTCTTGCATGCGTCCTTGATTGGATCGCGTATCTTCTTTCGTCTATCTAGTTAATTTGCTGTATCTTTTTGTTATCTTTACGTCTTTCTTATCGTACCCCGCCCCCAATCTTCCATGAGCACCCTCCCCCACGACGCGAATCTCAAACACCCGCCACCTCGTACCTCAGGAGAGCAAGCCCCACTCGTATCCAATGATCCTCATATTCGCACTCCAGTCCCCGCCCGGTAAGTCTCATATCTATTACACTTTCCGTTTGCTCCCAGTTTTTCCAGCGAGCATAGCACCCTCGAATCTCTTTCCTCGGCTTTTCGCGGCCTGGGAAACATGACACGCCCGACCACCCAGCAATCGCGTATGACCACGCACACATCGTTTTCGTCCTACACCGCCTTTCTCACCGGCCGGCGCCGAGCTCTGGCCTCATGCTCTCCGATGACGATGGCAGCCCAGAGGAGGGGTTATACGGCCAGTTTCCTGCTGGCGTACTTTATCCGGAGTGGGTGGGATGAGATTGAGTGGGTAACCAGAGTGCGCCGAGGTAAGCCTTCGCTGTCATACTCTCCGAATATCGCGCTAACATACAATCGCTGCTTCAGACCGCTGCTGTTACTTGGTTATACGAGGGGGCTGCAGGTTTGGAATTGATCGACGGAGCAAGTGCGCGAGGTTTTGAACCTCCTTGCCCACCGTTAGCGCTGTTACGAATGCCGCTGTTCTCCCGTCTCTTGCTAAGTCCCCGGGCGACTCGTTCGCTGAAGAGCGCCCTCTTCTTGGAATACTGTTAGTATATCCTTCGGCCGGGGTGCTCGCCTACTGACTGGGTTGCTCCTAGAACGTCTAATCCCGAGGAGCTCGTTATCTATTCGTTGCGGGACTCATACCGTTATTACACGAATTCTCTTTAATTCCCCAAAGGCTATCCAGGCGAGCAATTGATTATGGTAGTTGTGAGTATTTGTTTCTCGAATCCTGGCACCAATACTGTAGCTGATGACATTTCGTACCGTAGTCCATGATATCTCCACCAGCTTTGCACATACTAGAGGCAGCGACTTTTAACGCCCTCCACACTATTACGGTGCCCAACCTCGCTCTACCAGCGTTTTCCCTGTCTCGGCGTTTGCTCGCCTACGCTTCGACTCCGCCTCCGCCATCTGCATCACCAACACCTACAACGGCGAGGCAGAGCCCCAGCAAGGTCCAGGCCAACATTAGCATGGCCATCGGAGGTGCCCGTAAAGTCGGTGCTGGTGCCTGGAGCAGAGTCAAGACATTGCTGAAAGACGGCGCAACCTCTCGATCTTCGGCACCGTTGACCCGCTCCTCCGCCACCAACCGCTTCACCTCACTGGTCGCGATATCGGAGGAGACCGAGGTGCGTCTGTCTCTTGCGGATTGAACAATTGCTCATACCAGGTCTAGTCCCTGTCATATTTAACGGCCGAATACAAGTACATCCACCCGTACACACCCTGGACACAACCAACTCACCGCTTTCCAGGCCTCCACTTTATGTGGGATGATCTCCTAATCCTCTACGTACCTGCAACCTCCCCAACTACACCACACCCCTGCCTACATCCCCCACGCCCTCTCTCCCACCTCCAACTCTTGTCCGAAACCGACAGATCGAATCCGCGCTCACCGGATCCAACTATGATCCGCTCGTCCGATGGATCGTGCTCGAGGGAATATACGGGTGGTGGAACGACCAACTCGAAGACTGGACGACATGTTCGCTGTTCGAGTTGCGAGAGGGGTAAATAGTGTTGAGTCGCCCGACATTTGGAGATCCGCTAGATGTCCCAGTGTGTCCGTACCACTGGGCCGAATTGGCCCATCAAATGGTGTGCGATTTTATTTGGCACGCGGATCATGAAGGCATCAAAGATCCAAAGAACGTTACTTATAGCACCGTACGTCCTATTCGTCCTATACCTAACACACTATTGACCAGATTTCCAGGAATGAATACTCCTGAATACGCCGGTCAGGTGCGAGACGAAAAGATGGTGGAAAAGCAGCTTGCGCTTGGAGAAATGCGTTTGGCGGCCGTGTTGAATGAAGTGCTTGGGAGCGAGGAGGAAAAGGCGATGTACGGGGTCAGGCCAAAATTGTTCTGATGTTATTTCTGTGACTTTTGGAATCGAATTACTATTTCGTGTTGAGTGTCTAGCAGAGCAAGACCCGCCAATCCCGCAAACTCTGGCCGCTGGTCTTTGATCCACAACCGAAAACAGTTACAGCGTCAAACCGCACAAGGCTGCAGGTTTGACATTAACCGTGCGGTATCGTCATGCCGGTTCGAGAGTTGTGATATAAAGTTTCAACGAGAGCGGCTGATGTAAATACATCCAGTTATCGATGTTACAGTACAACACATGGTACCACCCAGGGCACAGACGCAAGACCTAGCAATAGTTCCAACATCAACCAAGCTCGCAGAGGTAGAATCGGTTGGCTCAGGCGCCTTGACGATGATAGGGTGAATACGATGCCTGGTAGCGAGCGAAGTGCTTGTTCCTAGAACAAAAGTGGCCTGCGTGGGTTGAAATAGCCTACGGGGCATTCTCAAATTTGTAAGGGCGGTGCCCTGATATTGTCAAACCTGCCGATATAGTGTACACATGTTAACAAATGGCACCCATGCGTGGAACATACCGTCTCAAATAAAAAGGCTTGCCAAAAAACTCTCATTCGAGATAGAGAGAGGTTAGATAGAGGAGCTGGGAGGTGTGGTCGAGGAGGTGGACGCAGCATTGGCAACACCTAAGGATATTGCGGTTAGAGCGCTAGGCCAGGTGGTAGCAGTCAGCTGGGTAACAGTGGAGAGCCGAGTTGGCGTTTGGACTGTGGGCGTTAGAGTGGGCCTTGTAGAATTGGTGTGACGAAAGGAACAGCCAGGCTGGATGCAAAACAATATGCGAGCGAAGTTGAAGCGCATATACCCGGTCAATGAAGAGAATCGCTAAGGAAATGGGGCAGGTGACATGTGAAGGGGGCGGCAATTTAATTCACGATAAATGGCACGGAAGATCGTTTCAGGGGAGGCGAAATGAACGAGCGGGTTGGAGTGCCTGGATCGGACGTGAGGTGTGAATGTATGACCAAAGAATATCCGATAATAAAAAGTCTGGGATTGAATTGGCTGAGAGCGCGTGCGCGCACGATTGCCATAAAACAGCTAAATATATATTTGAGAGGGTGTGGCGGATAAGAGACCAATGTACCGGTATTGGGGGTTGGATAAATGCGGGTTTGGGCATGAACGAACGTAGAACCAAGCACAGTAGAGCTGTGACAAGTGAGCCTTGAGATTTGACGAGGGACGGGGTTGAAAGAGCACGGTCAGGCGAGAGCGAAGGAGCCTGGGTGTGAACAACTGGCCTGAGCGCTGACAAGCCTGAGTCAGCAGGTGCAGAGGTCGGGTTCAGATGCGACCAGGTAACACAGGGCTTAGCGCAGCAAACCGAGATCAGACTCATACAGGAATAAGGGAAGAGAGATAAATTTGTGCATAAATAAGCCAAGTGTATAATGGAGAGCAAACCAGCTAGACAGGGCTACATCAGGTCTAGACGAGCAAGTTGGGGTTATTACGCAGTGGGTAGCAAAGTGGGCAACCTGGTCGCAAAACCTCATTCCGCCAGCGATCGTACGAGAACAGAGGCCTTTAATTCGAGAACCAGACGCGCTCTGAGGTGCGCAGAACAAGAATGACCCGACGTCGCCAGATACAATGGTTGTTATGTCGGATTAAAGTCTGTCGGTGGAGAAATTAAGAAGAGCCAAAAGAAAACAACTCGTTGAAAGGAAAGTGGCAGACCGTGAGAAAGATCAGCAATCACGTGCCACGTTTCGCATCGTCATGACGTTGTACAACGAGGGCGAGTTTCTCTTTGTCAAGACCATGAACACTGTTATCAAGAACGTCGCACACCAAGAGCAAGACCTGGGCCCCGACGGTTGGGAAAAGGTACGCCTGACCGATCAAACTTCCTTAATATTTAGCTTTTGATCTCGTTAATTTTAGGTTGTTGTTTGTCTTGTTTCGGATGGCCGTGGCCAGATCAACCAGCGAACGCTCAAAGTTCTTCAGCTTATGGGTTGTTACCAGGACAGTATTGCCAAAGACGAGGTTGCCAGCAAGGACGTTACCGCGCACATCTTCAAGTACACCTCGACCGCCATCGTTTCCGAAACCGGCGAGGTCACGCAGGGTTCAACCCCGGTCCAAATCTTGTTTTGTCTCAAAGAACAGAACCAAAAGAAACTCAACTCCCACTGTTGGCTCTTCAACGCGTTTGGACTTTTGATCAAACTGAATGGTGAGCACGGCCCATGAACGCTGCAAGGCTAAATACTAATCACGTTTCCACAGGTTTGTATCTTGCTGGATGTAGGCACTAAACCGACCGGAACTTCGATTTACGACCTATGGAAATGCTTCGACAAGCATTCCTATGTCAGTGCCGCCTGCAGCGAGTACGTGTTCAATCTCCCTTGCCTTGTCCTCGATCTTACATAACTCTCTACCTCAGGATTTGCGTCGACACGGGCCGTAGCTGTTCTCTTCTCCCAACCTCCTCACTCGCCGCTTCCCAGAACTTCGAGTACAAAATGTCCGACATCGTCGACAAGCCGCTCGAGTCGGTGTTCGGTTACATCTCTGTCTTGCCCGGCGCGTTTTCGGCTTATCGCTCCAGGCGTTGTTGGGCAAACCGCTCCAACAATACTTCAAGGGTGAGACGATGCACGGTGGGAGCGGAGGGGATGGTGCAGGGCTATTCGAACGGAACATGTATCTCGCCGAGGATCGCATTCTGTGCTTCAAGGTTGTGACCAAGAAGAACAAGGCGTGGACGTAAGTGTTCGTTGCTATTTTATTTCCCTCTTACCCCGACTAACGACTCGCTGTATAGACTCAAATATGTCAAGAGCGCGAAAGCGTCGACCGATGTACCTACAACAGTGCGTATACCCTCTCATGTCCCGTACCGCCTCTGATCCTTGTCTCTCGTAGGTGGCCGAATTCATCTCTCAACGTCGGCGCTAGCTCAACGGTTCATTCTTCGCCGCGCTCCACGCCATGACGTTCCAATTCCGCATCTGAACGTCCGGCCAGAGTTTCCTACACAAGATCGTGCTCCAGTTTCAGTTTTGGTACAACGCGATTCAAATGCTCTTCGCGTGGACGAGCTTGGCGAATTTCTACCTAGCGTTCTACTTCGTGAGTCCTTCACTTAATTCTTTGCGGCGCGCCTCGCAAGGTTTGCTAATGTTTATTCGCTTTATAGCCGGTGTCAAGCGCGACGTCAAATATCGAGCATGACGCGTTCAACTTCTTGAGTCGGGGTGCGGGGACTACAGTTTTCGAGGTGATGCTCACGGTGCGTAACATTATCCGGCGGATGTGATTCAAATCTAATATCGTATTGCTACCGTCAGCTCTACATTGCCATTCTTTTCGTCGTCTTGATCTGCTCGTTGGGTAATCGGCCGCAGGTGTGTTTCCACCATATCCACCCCTCGCTTTTCCCTAAAGCCGCTTTAATCCGCGAAATTTGCAGGGTTCGACATCTACATACAGCACCGCCGTCGTGCACTTCGGCTTTTGTAACATCATCACGCTTTGGTGCGCCGGGTTTACGGTGCACCTTGCCGTACCGCATTCGTTGGAGGAATGGGCAAACTTTGACAAGTAAGTCTCATCGTTTAGACCTTCCTGGCTTACTAACGTTTACGCTTCGGTAGATTGCTCGAGAAATGGACTTTCCGCGACATCGTACATTGTTTATTGCGGTTGCGTGGTGAGGGTTTGATTAACAAGTCATGGTTTCTTCCCAGGTCATCTCGCTAGCGGCGACATACGGCCTGTATTTTGTTGGATTGTTTATGCTCTTTGAACCGTGGCACATGTTCACGTCATTTATTTGTGAGTCGATTCCATTCTTCTTCGTTGATCGAATGTGCTGACAGATATCGCTTGTTCTCTAGAGTACATGTTCTTCCTGCCGAGCTGTAAGTCTTCATGGTGTAACCCTCGTCGCTTTGATGCTAAGCCGTATCTTTCACTCTTAGACGTCAACATTCTAAGTAAGTTTAAATAATCATCTTGTTGCTCCGATTCTAAGCCAACTATTATCCTCATAGTGATGTACGCTATGTGTAAGCAAGCTTTATTATAATTAACACGCGTCGCTTACCCTCCGTCTCCAGGCAACCTGCATGATCTCGGCTGGGGTACCAAAGGCGATAACGGCGCTGCCAAGGATCTCGGGGGTGCGAAGAAGGTCAAGGGCGATGATGGGAAAGAGATGATAGAAGTGGAGGTCCCGACCGCCAAGGAAGATATCGATTCTATTTGGGCTGCGAGTCGGAACGTTCTGAGGCAGAAACCGGCCGAGGTCAAAGAACATCGCGATGCGTGAGCTTGATGCTTTGCTCTCGGACTTGGATCATTCTCTAACGACTTGTACGCCAGTGTTACGAAGTAACTTGATCACGATCGAAACTCTCGAACAAACGTCGTGCTCGTGTGGACCGGTACGAATATGTGTGTTGTAAACCCGTCGCTACCTAACTCCAGCTCATTTTTTATGTAGGGCGATGATTATCTTCTTCACCTCTCAGCTGTTTGTCGACCTAACCACTAAGTGGAGCACCACCTCGAGTGGCGTGTTTAACCCGTATCTTTCGTTCTTGTTCTATGCGCTGTGAGTTCATTCTACCCGTTTATTTGCTTTTGCCCGTAACTAGTTGCTTTCTGCAATGGTAGCGCCGGGTTAGGTTTGATCGTAAGCATCTTTACTTCTCAACTCTAGGACGATGAAACTAATACATTGTCTATCACCCAGCGATTCCTCGGCTCCGCGCTCTATCTCATCTTCCGGCTGTGCGGCCATTAGCGTTGAAACGACATGTTACTCGGTGTTTAGCGAGACTGGTACTTGCTATGCTTTTCCTCCCTTTCGTGCTCTGTCAATCCTTCGTTGCCCCTATTTCGATCTTTTCGCTTGTCCAAATGTCATTCTTTCAGCACACTCAGTTCACTGTCATACTCTTTGGGGTTGAATGTAAATGTCTATTGGATCTTTTTTCTCTCTCGTAGCCGACCTTGGAGCGCTGCTCACGCTGTGCCTTCTGGAAATACTTGGCGCATATATTGAGCGCCACACCTTGGAACTTGGCCTCAGCTACACTAGCCGGTATCCCTGATTGAAAGTCGACTCATTTAATCTGCAGTTCACCCGTGCAACTGACCACTTTCGAAGATTACATGACCAAACACATGTTTACATCTATGCCGCCGGTCATCCTCGCACGAGTGATCATCAAGTGTGGGTCTGGGAGTGAGTTCAGGCAGTTAAATGCAGCCATGGACATAGTGTTTGTGTTTACCCTAGGTGAATTGAGCCTATTGGCCGCAAGATTCAGGAGTGGCCGCTTTCGAAATTATAATCAGCGTAACTTGTCCGTTTATCCACGTTCAGTGCATCAGCTTACAGCCCTAGCCTCAATGTGAATGCATACCATTTGCAGCCAGCATCCAAGCTGTCTTCCCCCCGGTATGTACCACCAGCGTCCGACCCATATGGTTCAGTAATGTGATCGCAATTCGGCCATGTTCTCCAGAGTCTAAGAAGCGCATGAGCCCAGGACAAGCATCCATACCGCTGTCGGTGGTACAGGGTTATGCTTTGCCAACTTACCAGTCTCCATGCTTGAGTAGTTACATCGGAACTTGTGAGTAAGTACCGTGGTACGAACAAGCCCACGATACCCAAACTATGCTATTTTCCGGGGTCTCAGTTTGGGCTGGTTCGGTTGTTTCGCAGCATTCAGATCAATTGACGATTAACTCATCACCCCATATGTTTGAGGTTGTGAGACTGATGTAGTCTTCCTGAATAACTCGTCTGCCGGGGCTATTTAGTAATTGAGAGTGAGAGTAGCAAATAGGAACTTTACACATGGGGCCCAAGCTTTGGGCGGGAGCTGGCATAGTGACACACTCGGTGTCGAGGCGTGTGTGCCTTCTCTTTGTCCCAGGTTTTTTATCGTTGGGACCAACAACTTCGTGTCGAGGGTCTCGGAGGGGCGTATAGGTTGTGAAAGGATATCATGAAATTGTGCACCCAACTAAAAGAATATAAAATATGATAAACGCCCCTCACTGCGTCTTCGCTTCCTTGACCTTCCCACTATCGCCATTCTCCGCCGAAATCGCTCCATATGATTCAATACGAGCCGCCTGCTCCCCCTCTGTTGCATGCGCCATCGCGTCGATCACATCCTGTTCAGTTCCACTTGGTTTGGCCAACGGTTCACCACGACGTAGTTTGCCATAGGTTTCCTCGATAACCAGGAAGCTCGTAAGACCGGCGCTAGTACCGAGCACGTCCAACGGTGAGAGACTTTTGGCGAGGGGAAGACAAATGATGATGATCCCTACTGCGACGCGGAAAGCGAGTTGTGTAGTCCGACCAGCAAACGCGTGAGTATCCGTCATGGTTCGACCTCAAGCAGTATTACTCACCCGACCAAGCCGGGAGATTCCAGTAGGGTCAAGTCCGCGATGCGTGGCTCCAATTAATGCCATGCACACAAGCCCTACGCCGAGACCACCGGAGAAATACCACCGGATTGCCGGTGTGACCTCGTCGACGTGCTGGGTCATTCGAGAAGTGGCGGCGGAGGCTGGGATGAGGGCAGCACAGAGGGGGAAATGAGGTTCATAAATGTGATGGACGGAAACCCTGGCCGGAGGTTCGGTGAAGTAGTACGAGAGGATCAAAGCCAAACTCACAATGTCGGCGCATAGTATGAACAAACGTATGGCTACGCTCGGCATCGAAATAGAGCCAGCAAAAGTTGAACGCGATAATGAGGCTAGAGATCGCGCTTCCGTAGATACTACATCGCGAAACGTCAGAAGGTTGCGGCTCGCGCAGCGAGAACAAAACATACCTCTTGAATCCAACTTGCGCCGAGGTCGCATGATATACCACGCTCAGAACGAGCTCCCCAAGGACGATGTCAACGAAGGCCGCCGTGCGCTCGATAAAGTGCCCAATATTTGTCGCTAAATGTAGATCAATATAAAACCCGAGTTACAGTAGACTCGACACACCTGGTATATACGACGAGATTTTCTCGCGGCTCTGTTCGTATGCGCAAACGCCTAACTAATCTCGGGGTAAGTGTACAGACCGTGAATCAAACTATAAGGCTTACCGTTGGATCTACACCTTCGCTAGCTTTCTCCTGGTCCTCACGGCGGCCGTATTTCTGATACTTTTTCAGCACCTTGTTGATGGTTACGATCGGAACACCGACAAAATAACTGTGGAAAAGTGAATCAGACGTCCCTGCACTACATTCTACGAATCAGATCTCTCACCGGAGAATGTAGTCCGTCGCAAGTCCGACAACAGCGAGGGTAATGATTGCCGGAGGGGACCGTACAAATAAGAGCGGCAGGTATATGAAAAGGTTGAGCATTTGATACGTGATTTGCAGTAGGAAAGACGACCGGAACAGGGGTAGTGCGATCGTGTACCAACTATGCCCGAATCCGCCGGTCAGTTGAACCTCGCACAGCCCAACAACAGATTTGCAACGTACATAAGGAGCACCACCCGACTAAACTTTCCGACCAAGAAAAACGCCGTGGCGGTCACGAGCGCCGGATCTCGTTCATAGTGCGACGAGTGGGTTTCTGGCGTAGTGCTCGGTTCAACCTCGGCGAGAATTCCACGAGCGATGGCGTGTGTTGCGGCTTCTTCTCTCCCGAGCCTCCCTCGGTTGAGGTTGGCGATCCTAGTTTAATGGCGGATGCGTTGGCGGTGTATCCTGTGATGGGTGGTTAGTTTCCGGCCGAGATTGCAATGAGCCGAGTTGCGTACCGACCAGAAGCGCCATGAGCCAGAGCACGCCTATTCTTCGGAGGACCTACGAAACAATAATGGGTTTACGAGCAGACGGACCGAGAAAGTACTCACGTCGTCTGTTCCTGAGGCATTGACGAAGTGGCGGAATCTCAGGACCACATGGTTAAGTATTTGTAGAACAGCCTCCAAGTGGCACTTACTCGCTCCGTAGTGACCAAGTCGGGCTAAACAAGCAAGTGAGGCATGGAACGCAGACAACTATGGGGGATACCTACTAAAAGATAAGAATAAAATTGGCGAGACCAACGGCGCTGGCGTTCTCGGTGACAGAATTGCTCAGCTGGTGTGCAATAGCGACAAAGACCAAGTCAAAGAACGGCTCCAGGCGAGAAGGTACGCGTTCGGTATGTTCTCGGTGACTGGTTGAGGGACTAGTGAGTAGAGGGCTCGAAAGAAGGATGAAACGAGGTGAGGCGAGCACTCACATTTTGCCCAAGTGCATCCACTGACGAACGATCGGTGGGCGGACTAGTGAGCGCCAACTGTGGTGGTGCGAGTGGTCGCTGTGGCTTTCGAACGATTTACCGCGAAAAAAGACGTTCCCGGGCCTAAACTGATGAATCGTTCTGAGGCTAGGTACGCGAAAAACATGTTAGAGGAAGGCTTTTGTCAGTCGGAACTTCGCACTTACTTCTTCGCGGTCATGGTTAGGGTCGGCTTGATGAGTCATGTTGAGGGAAAACGTACTACTTCATGTCAACGATTAGTTGAAACATCATTATCAAGTTGGCAGTGGTGGAATGAGCGAGATTGGATCGACCGGGGCAGCCGGCAACCAGATTATCGATTAAGCGAGCGAGACCGACACCTGTTTCGGTACCGCTGGTGACGGTAGCGGTTTCGTTACCGAGACCAGGTACGCCGACCTCCTGGTTTGCGCCACCGGGCCGAGCAGTTTCTTTGTCCTAACCACCCATGACATTGACATGCCCCGTCCCCTCTTCACAGAAAAGAAAACCCAGTAGACCGCGGCGCAGGCCCGAACACAGTCTCTGGCGCCGGCGGCAAATTGGCCGGGTAGACTCCCATATCGCCATGCAAGGCTCTCGCGTCCGCGCAAATCGAGTAGACCGTCGGGGTTGGAGGCAGGCGCGAACCAGTTCGAACAGGAAACGGAGGCGAGGTAGTTTCCGAGACCAATGTTATTCCCCGGGTCGAACTCCCACTTCTACGTTTATCGTGGTGGGTGCATTCCCTCGGCCCACCTGCCCCTCGACCTCGCTCCACGGGCTGCTAGACGCATCGGCGTCCTTGTCCGTCTCGGTATCCGTATACGGCTCGGGCATCCCGCGTGGTCTATCCAACCGCCCGACCGGGCTGATCGCGATTCGCCCGGTCGGACTGGGCTCGGTTTTTCCCATAGGACTAGGCGCTGTCTGTTCAATTGGGCTAGGCAAAGGTCCCCCAATCAGGCTGGGGGCGACTTGTCCACCATGGAAGTCGACGTGGGAACATCGAATCTCGAAACGCCGACGGAAACGTGTCTCGTTTCGCACTCGGGGGAAGGGGGAGACCTCCAGACTCAACGCGCCCCTGGAAGTCTTGATTTCTCGCGCGCGAAAGGGGGGGATAGAGTCATGCGTAAATCGAGTGCCCATAATCGGGCATGTAATTTCGTCTCGGGCCGTACGAGTCGGAGTGAGTGTTGGTGGGGACGGAGGCTAGGCTCGGACGAGTCCTCGATCTCGATAGATTCTAGTCGTGTGGGGCGAACATGGATGGATCGGCCGTAACCGAGAGGACGGCACGCCACCCGGTCGTTGCGAACGCCCGCCGGGCTGGTATGGAATCACCGGGTCCTTGAGGTTCCAAATGTAGAGTTATAAGCCGGTACCATCGGATGCGAGGAGCGAGTGTTGGAGAGGATTGAGATGAAGTGCTCGGACAGGGCCGGTATGTGTCGAGTTTTGAAAGAGGTGCGGAGGAGACGCTAGAAAGAATTCAGGATGAGCCAACTTACGTGATGATATCAAGGCGACGTACTCGGTTTCTGAGCAGGATCTCAGGGTTCGAGTTGGCCAGACCCGAGACCAGCTGTCGAGCTGTGGTGGTCGGGATGACGTGCTATCCAATTTCCAAACTCCAGCGTTTACAGAGTCGCAGTGACCCCCGATCGAGCTCCGCCCTAGGTCAGGGTCAACGAAACCGGTCGCAGTGCAGAACGCGACAGCTTTTTCGACAAAGTGTTGAACCGCCGTCGCCCGGATCCCATATAGACCGCCAGCGTCTTGCCCCGCGAGCTCTTCTTCCTCGGATATCTCCTCGGCCCAAATCCTCGCGAGCTTGTCGAGCCTTCGGCCATGCGGGTCCTCATTACGAGCCCTTCGCCTTGCGCCAAGAGAAGCGCATCCGCCCATTGCCCGGCTTGGATGCACAGCTCGACAGCCGTATCCAAGTTGCCCGTAATTAGGGCGCGAGTAACGAGTGGGGATGCCGTGTCCTCCTTTTTCGGGTGCAGACGGAATGATTGGGGAGCGATGGAGGGCGTGGTGGGGATGTCGCCGGCTATACTCGATCCGCGTGAGCCGATCGTGGCCGCAGCGCTAGATTCGCCTGTATAAGAAAGATGGGGAACGAGGCCGGCGCGGGCGGATTGTACCAGCATTGTGATCGCCTTGATTGAGATTAGAAGACTTACCCGAAAATTAGGATAAACACTCACCACTCGCCAAAGTGTTAAAGAAATCCCCAGCGGCGGGACCGGCGGCGCCCCCACCCACGGGACCATCCCCGAACGAGCTTGGGTCGGTCGCGGTACTTGCAGCGTCCACAGGTTTGGCGTCCGAACTAAACGCGCTGACCTCGCTCGGTGCAGCTCCAGGTACGTCCGTTCCCGCCTCGCTGTCTTCCGCCTCTCCTCCTTCCGCACCTTCTGGCTCCTCGCCGACGGGAGAATGCGGCACATGCACAGCTTCGGCAGCAAATGATACGACCGGTTCGTACGTCCTAACTCG
This sequence comes from Ceratobasidium sp. UAMH 11750, assembly GCA_019677335.1. Taxonomy (NCBI): domain Eukaryota; kingdom Fungi; phylum Basidiomycota; class Agaricomycetes; order Cantharellales; family Ceratobasidiaceae; genus Ceratobasidium; species Ceratobasidium sp. UAMH 11750. The sequence continues at coordinate 7,011 of WSLM01000004.1, read as the reverse complement.
GACCGCTGCGAGCGCTTCATCCGTGGCAGCCGGAGATGTATCGTACCCTACGAGTTTGAGGAGGGCGTCCTTGGGTTCGGCGTCAAAGAGGGCGAGGAGGGCCGACCAGGTGTGTTTATCCCCCATCGCCGGTTTGTCAGTCGCGGTGGGCTCTTCGTCTTCGGTGGATGCAGACTCGGTGGCTTTGGCACGTTCCTCGACAAACGTCTTCATACCCCCCTCGGTCCTCTCAGCCTCGATCAGCTCTTTCGCCCGCTTCATGACAATTTCCTCGCCCACTACCCGTTTAATCACCACCTTCCGCTGCTTCTTCTCATCTCCTATAAACCCCACTACGATCAGAACCCCATCGAGCCAACAAAATAACAACATACCAGTAGTATTTTGAACTCGACCGATCGTCCTCCAAACCTAAACCTCGCCCTAACCGGAACTTTTAACTAGTTTGGAGCTTTCTCTAAGCTCAAGCTCGCCCCGAAATTCTGCTTGTCGTTTATATTCGCGAAATTGGCTGGGTCGAAGATGTCGTTCGGGTCCGCCGGGGTATGTGCGGGGGGTTGGGAAAGTGGAAGAAGTAGTGGATTGGATAGAGTGGACGGCAAATGTCGCGTCGTAATTTGCGATTGCGAATAAACCCGGGTTGCGCGGGTTCCAGTGGATGAGAGGGGATGGTGGAGCAGGGCTATTCAAATCGGGAAGTCCCGGCGACTGATGAGTGGTCACCAAACAAACACCAAACACAAGCAAGGGTCACGAGTATTGCAAATTGATCAGCTTGCTCGGTGATGTGGTCTCTGAACTGGCTCAAGAAACGCTTAGGAATGGCTTCAACACCTCCACTCTCTGGGTCGCCCTCCCGTTATATCTTTATGCCCCTGCCATCTGTGAATCATTGCTCCAGCGAACGCGCAGATAACCTGAAAGTTCAACTACTAGCGGACCCCGACTCAATCGCCTACATTGGTAACATCTACGTACAATCCGCAAGTTTCTACAAGTGCACCTCTGAGGCGCAACACGAGTTCCTGGCGTTTCGTATTTGTGACACAAAAAGCCCCCGACGAACGGTCCTAATACTTGATCGTGTTCCCCACTGGGAGGTCTTGAGACCACCCAATCCACAGGATCAGGCGTCGCTCGATATAACAGCAGAGGAGGTCCAAGCACAGCGAAAGGCGGTAAAACCTCCCTGGTTAGTGAGTCTGCTATTGATATTCTTCTTAACCCTTCATATCCTATGCAGTGAACCTCAAACCAGAAAGCGCCTGGAATTATCCCGGAGCAGTTATAGCAAACCCTGGTCGGAGATATTTGAAGCGATTTTTTCAGACGGCAACACCCCCGCTGCCGACATGTTTCTCATCTCGGCCAACAACAATTTTTCCCAGCTTTGTGAATGGCGAGGTTTCACGGAATATGAGGAACTCGAGTGCTTCAGCATCCCACACCATCACTTGCTGATCGAGAACATCATTGTCCTGGCGTGCGCTATCTCCGAACACCACCCGTCATATAATCTCTATAGGCACCAGTGCTACTGGTACGCGGGTGTCATCTGGGATGTCGTGTCCACGCTTGCCAAAGTCTCTCCGGTCATAAAAGCGAGCAAGCAATTAACAAAGGGCTCAGCCCAGTTTGCCCGGTTTTTGACCGTTACCCCTTATGTTAACCCCGCGGACAGGGCACCAGTGCTGACCGAGATTTACCATCGGCGTTGGCAGGAGTTTATGGACAAGGCAGAGCCAATACGTTACGTAAGTTTTTTTTCCCAGTCTGCCTAATTTTTGATTCTTAACCAGGATGATCTCGAACAGCAAAGCAGAGCAGCCATAACCCAGGAGCGCGATCAAGCTATTGCGGCAGTTGTGGCGATCGCCGCCGAGCGCGACCAAGCAGTTGCGGCAATCGCCGAGCGCGACCAAGCAGTTGTGGCAATCGCCGCTGAGCGTGACCAAGCAGTTGTGGCAATCGCTGCCGAGCGTGACCGAGCAGATGCTGCGGATGCAAAAGTTGCTAAGCTACAGGAGCGTTTGAAGCGGAAGGATCAAGGAGAAGGAACCATGTGACGGTTTTGAATGAGGGTTCATGAATGTCCTGCGAATATCTTTGCGAGTTGTACATGCACCTCTACCCGTATCCTCTTGTTCTGGTATCCAATTATTGGCAATGGAAATTCCCGACATGCCGACCCAGTTTTAGAGAACTCAATGGGTAGATATAAACCTAATCTATATCTGTACAAGTTAGACTACCTGTTCCATCTGACGGGTCCTGCGTCCTGCGACCCAGGCTGCCCAGCGTTCTGTCCATACTGCAGTCTGGTGAGCGACCAAGTCGCACAGCATTTTTGCGAGTGGCCTGAGCCACACCACTACTCGACAGACGTTTAAATCCCGGCCGTGCTGGTCTTGAGCGGGGTAGCAACAGCTCAGACCCGTTAAGTACATGTAAACATATAGATATTATGGCATACTCGCGTGAAAACGGCGACTCTCAGACGTTTGTTGCTTAATAAAACTGAGAAAAAATGCATGATTCCCTCAATTCACTCCTCGACAGCCCCTTTGGCGGCGCTTTCCCACCCGCACTGCTAGACCTAGCAGTCCTCTTTCTCGCCCCATTTGCAGCCTCCTCGCCCAAACAAGCCACAATCCCACCATACGATACACACCAGTGCGCCACAGATGACCGACTCGGAATCTCGCAGTGCTGACGCGCGCATGTGCATTTGTTGCACGGATACAGAGTTTTCGCGCAGGGGCTGGGGTCTGGGTATTCGGCCAGGAGAGGTGTGTCGTTCCAGCCGGGGATGTCACGACGTTGGGCTGGTGGGAGGATGGGCGGAGGTGCAGAGGGGGGCTTGCCGTTGATTGGGAGAGGCGGAGGAGGGACAGCGACCATTGGAGGGCGGAAGCCGGGTTATTGAGTTTGACACCCGCCCTGTTGACTGGGCACGCCATACGGTCCTTGTTGTCCAGGAGCGCTATATCCACCTTGAGGACCGTACGTACTTGACGGGGCACCATACTGTTAACCTGGCGGCTTGACACCAGCCGGAGGTGCATAGGAACCGGATGTCGGAGGTGCACCATAAGGTCCGGTTGTCATAGGAGCGAGGGCAGCACTGTACGGACCAGTAGTGGGGCAAGAGGAACGCCATCAGGGCCGGACGTCACTGGCGGCGCACCATAAGCTGGCGGAGCGCCATACGGCCTAGATGGAGTAGGAGCGCCGTAGGTTCCGGAAGCCGCAGTGGGGACACCGTAAGGGCCAGTCGTTGCCTTAGCGTCCGAACTGAACGCGCGAACCTCGCTCGGTATAGCTCCAAGTACGTCCGTCCCCGCCTCGCTATCTTCCTCGCCTCCTGCGTCCTCTGGTTCTTTGCCGACGGGCGAGTATGGCACATGAACGGCCGCTGCAGCAAATGATACGACGGGCGAGTATGTCTTGGCTCGCACCGCCGCGAGCGCCTCGCCCATCGCGGCGGGGGATGTATCGTACCCTACAAGCTTGACGAGGGCGTCCTTGGGTTCGGCATCGAAGAGCGCGAGCAGGGCCGGCCAGCCTGGTTTGTTGACCGTGGGGGGTTCCTTGTCGTCGGTGGATGCAGACTCGGCGGCCTTGGCGCGTTCTTCGACAAACGCCTTCATTCCTCCCTCGGTCTTCTCCGCCTCGACCCACTCTTTCGCCCGTTTCATAACACCCTCCTCGCCCACTACCCGTTTAATCGCTACCTTGCGCTCCTTCTTGTCCTCATCTCCTACAAAAATCCCACAACGATTAGAATCCCATTGCACCAAAAAAATAACCACATACCGGTATGATTATAAACCTCGACCAATGGTCCTCCGAACCCAAACCTCGCGCCGACCGGAACCTTTAGCCACTTTGGAGCCTTTTCCAAACCCAAACTCGCGCGTAGATTCTGCGCATCATTCGTATCCGCAAAATTGGCTGGGTTGAAGATGTCGTTCGGGTTCGCTGGGGCGCGTGCAGGGGCCGGGGAGGCGGAAGAGGAAGTAGTCGATTGGATGTAATGTACAGCGATCGTTCCATCGTAATTGGCGGTTGCGAATAGGCCGGGGTTTTGCGGGTTCCACGACGTTTGGAACGACCAGTTGGTCGAGGGTGGAAGCTACAAGCTAGATAGGACTAAGTTAGGTCGCCAAATGATATAATCAGTGACATACCTGTCCAACGATCTCCTCGGACGTAGGATTCCAACAAATCGAGTGGTTATCCTTCCCGCAACTCAACAACAAATCCGGATTCCAGGTACTCCAGAATAAGCTGAGCACACCACGCTCGTCGCCACTCAGGATCTTTTCTGGAGCATGCGCGTTGTGGAGATCCCAGAGCATTATGACGGGAGAAAAGTCGTCTTCCAAGGCGGTGGTGAGACGTGTTGCCTATACAATTGTGCGATTAGTAGACGAGTAAGAGGCGAGCAATCGTTCAACATACGTTATCAGGGTGCCAAGCTACATCACTCATCCCCCTCCTTAACCCCGCTGCACGAGTCCACCAGCCCCGCCACCCATACCTGCTCCTCCCGGCCCACCACCACCACCGTATTGAAGGGCAACAACCTCGCGCTTGCCCTCAAGTCCCGGGCCACGGTATACCCGCTCGGGTTCGAACTTGCGAGAATATGAACAACTTGGGCGTTCCACGCCAAAGACAAAACACTGTTTAGTCGTGCAAACGGGCGCCAGGTGTGTATGGTGTCGCGGGGTACTTGAGTCCCAGATGTAGAGCTCAGAGCCAGCACCTCCAGGCGCGAGGAGCGAGTGTTGGAGAGGGTTGAAATGAAGTGCACGGACGGGGCCAGTATGTGTCAAGTTTTGAAAGAGGCGCGCGGAGGAGACGCTAGAAAGAATTCAGAATGAGCCAACTTACGTGATGACATCAAGGCGACGTACTGGTTTTCTGAGCAGCATCTCAGAGTTCAACCTGGCCAGACCCGAGACCGGCTGTTGAGCTGTGGTGGTCGGGATGACCTGCTATCGGAATTTCCAACTCCAGCGCTTACAGAGGCGCACAGCCGGCAAACGCCGCGGCTATTTGTTGCACCGGCATTCCAGAGGCGGAACCCCGTCAGTAAAATCTGTTCTTGCTCACAAGCATGGGGTTTGCTTGTGAGTGCAAGGTTTCTTGAAAATCTCGCACGGGCACATGAGGCATAACTGTGCACTTTCCCAAGCACTTGCGAGCGTGGGGTCTTGGCTAGTGTTCGGGAAATAACCTCATGTAACTTACCTCGATGTAATTTACCGAGGTAAATTACTGCATCAGAGGAACCTGTTTTCTCAATATTGAGCAAGCAGGTTCATTATTTCTCTTTGGTGCTCTTTTTTGCTCAGAAAAAGAGCACGGGTATTTCAAATTGATGATCTATGACTGAAATACATGTTGTTTTCTCTGCTGCATGTTTGGGACATCTGTATGCCTGGATAAATGCACATAATTTGTCTAATACCAAGCGTCTTTTTTTCAGCTCAAAAAACCTAGTTTTGAGTGTTCTAGACATGATTTCGTGCATATGTGCCGGTTTAAGCGCCGGAATCACGTGATATATGTCGCTGGTTGGGCAAAATTCATGCCTCTTGAACCCCCCAGAACATGGTGGTGTGGCAATGGACAGTGACAGTGCCTAGGGGTAGTTTTGCATGCTGAATCCAATGGAACCAAAATTAGCCGAAATTAGCGGCTGGAAAAGGATTTGGGGGTCAATTTGCAATTATGTACATTTAAGGCAACTTGCTCATTGGCTCATTGGCTCATTGGAACTCTTATAAAGAGTGGGCAGGTTCTAAAATCTCTTTGTGCTCTTTTTCTTCATTAATGAGTAAAAAGAGGACTACAGGTTCCCCTGATGTGTAACTTACTGTAACTTACCTGGAGCTCGAAACAGAAGGTTCTTGACATGCCGCATCACCTACCATGTGGTCTAGCTAAGCGCCCACTTCCCACACAAAAGGCCAGCCAATGTGATGAAAATTGGCACATGGTCGGGCAGTTTCCTCCATGGACAAAGCCACTAGGGTGCTTACCACGTAAGCAAAGCATCAGGAAACCTGGTATTTGATATATAGTGATACATACTGGTATATATCTTTATAGCTAAAAGACTGATCCCCCCCTATATATACCTGCTATATATCCCCTGCACACTACATAGTCACTATATAGCTAGTACATATCTTCTATGTATCTCTCCAGGACAAATATATCGCTGCTATACATACACTATATACCTGCTACATAGTGGCTATTGTTATGTAACGCATACATCCTGAGATTCGAAGTCTTCACTAAGACTTTAAGTTAAATCCAACTTATCCGAACCTAACTTAGGTTAGATATTGGCTTAGATAAGATAAGGGGATTTTTCTGTAAATTTCAGTATTTTTCCCGAGCCCAATCGATAAGGAAACGGTGGAGATATGGATCAGCCCCTATCTCCCCCTCATGTCGCATTTCCCCCAACCTAGCACCTGACCCCTAAAGTTTTCAATACTATATTAGGAGGTCCTCTGACCATTTGTGGCGACATCCCAAGACATTCTAACGGCTAGATAAAAAGTTAAGTCCCTTGGTCACATGACCTAGGATCTGCCGCATTTAGTATACCCATGTCTTGAAGAGGTAAAAGGATTATCATCTATACCGTCTCATCGCTTGGCAGCTAGGCCGGTTGCTCGCACATAACCCCGGAGGACTTTGTAACGCCGGATTTACCGATGTAGAATATAGATAATAATCCTTTAACCCCCGAACCCAAATGTGTATACGCAATTTGTTCCTCAGGTTGGCGGAAGAGTGCACACAAGTCAATATCTGCTTGCAATACCTCAACTAGGATGCCCAGGAGAGCCCCTCACCGAAGTGATTCGACCAACGGTTAGACCAAAGAGCCTTATTCATAACTCCCAAATGGGTATCTATATGCTTAACTACCCAGTAAGGTCGGCGGTTCAAACCCTCGCGCCTATCACCTTTTCGGATAAT